>BCHH01000009.1:1659469-1717236 GCA_001599595.1 Beverwykella pulmonaria | reverse complement strand
TCATCAAGATAGCAGTCACGTGAACCCACTTCGAGCTACGCCCCCAAATATAGCCTTGTTTTCCTCCCAAAAAAACCAACCACCACACCTTGCTCGGGCCGATGAGATTGTATAGAAGTGCCCACAATGCTAGGTAACCCCTTAAGCCCTCTTTTCTGTGTTGTTTTAACTGTGATCAAGATTTTCGTAGACTACGAACTAGTAAGAGAGTCGAACACAATGGCCTCTCAGAGAGGCCGTACCAAGAGCTATAAGTAGTTCGGACTACTAGATTTGTGTGGAGGTGTTGATCTGGTAGATCGGGTGGGGTTTAAAGGATTACTCGTCTATTTTGTGCAGGATCTAGTGCAGTGAATCAAGAGGAAAATTGCAAGATTCCGATAATCAATATCTGTTTCCAGAATCCTCACTGCAAAGGACTGCTTCGTTGGCCATTTCCTCTACTCAAGTCCACTACTAATGCCAAATTCTGAAGGATCCCAGTAAAATCCCATCTCAATTTGAGCGTTCTCGATTTTTGTATCTAAATTATAGTGTACCACTACACTCACCCTGATCACTCATGTCTTCCAATTTCAGCATAGAAACGTCAATGTCTGGAGAATCTCCCGCCTACATGCAATCATCTTGGAGCACATAAGATAGAAATAGGATTCCTCGTTGCTGATCTAAACTAGTAAATTATACATAACTACAAGGCAAGTGGTTCTTCCTTACCAGCATCAATGGTGCATTAGTGCAGCGTACAAATTGTGGACTAAATCTCATTGTGGTTCCGTGGAAAATCTCTGAAATACAGCTTCCTTAGCACCGCTCATACGAAATCGGCCGTTGAAGAAACATGTCCGTTCGTTCAAACATTAGAGAGACCTGCAGTAGGTTCCGACCAAAGTGTACTCACTTTTGTGGACTTCACTTACATACGGCACTTCATCTACTTCGTGACGACATAAACTTGTCAGACTTTACGGAATTCGTACACGCCCATATTTATACAATGAACGACGTGGGCCTGAAGAAAAGACGGATGAAAAGCAGGACGAAGTCAACAGCATTGTTCGATAGATATAAAACTCACCTTGGGCTGCGAATCAAACACATTTACTTCAGACTGTGAGGCATTTTCATATGTGTTCATTTTATGGGGCGTGGGAGAAGAATTATTGATTACATGGTTAGTGAAAGCGTTGCTTGTATGCGTTACTGGTTAGGCCCCAAGCCTCAGCATTTCAGGGAAGGAAGTCTTGGAATTCTGACGTGTGAATGGGTAAGAGCCAGAATATTCGATCCGGATAATTAGTCGGTAATTAGAAGAAAGTCGAATGGCGTTCGGCAGAGTAATATAAGCTTTGCGGCGTTGTTGATAGCTTCGTATATAGAGGGAAACACCTGCCGAACAACATTATTTCTCCTTGGACTCTAATTATCTTCTTAAATGTTCAAGGCTAAGGGCCTTTTCGATTTCTCCAATTAATACACAACCACCATGGCATCTAAACCAATCCTCATCCTCGTCCCCGGCTCCTTCTCCTTCCCCTCCCTCCACGCCGACGTCATCAACAAGACAACTGCGATGGGCTACGAGATCCACGCCCTCAACCTTGTCACCGTAGGCAAGAAACCAGGAGTTCCACCTGGCATGCACGACGATGCCGAGCTTATCAACAAAACGATTGCCAAATACGCTGACGAGGGTAAAGACATTGTATTGATCGCTCACTCGTATGGCGGGATCCCGGCCACTGAGTCCGTAAAGGGAGTTAGTAAGACGCAGCGCAAGAAGGCAGGGAAGAAGGGTGGAATTGTGAGATTGGCGTATATGACAGCTTTGGTGCCATCTGTTGGGACGACAGCGGCGGGCGTGGTGGCGATAGCTGATACTAGTGCGCCGACGGGGTATATCTTGCCAGATGCAGTACGTGAACGATAGTACACTCTTCCTTCTCCCTTCCGAACTCCTGAGTCGTACATATCGCATTCCATTTCACTAACCCGCAACCAGGACGGCTGGCTCTACCAAGCGCAGCCCGAAGCCACGGCTGCAATTGTCTTCAACGACCTACCTCTCGAAGACGGCATTGCATGGGTGAAGAAATTCGAACAACACTCCGCAGTCAGCTTCAGCAATGAGTTGACATATGCTGGCTACAAGGACGTGCCTGTTTCGTATCTTTTTTGTGAGAACGACAAGTGTGTGCTGCCAGAGGTCCAACAGATGTGTATTGACACGATTGAGGAGGTGAGTGGGAACAAGGTCGACGTTACAAGGATCGATTCGGATCATTGTCCGATGATAGGGAGGCCCGAGTTGGTGGTTGAGTGGTTTGTTGGGCTTGCGGAGAAAGGAGACGTGTAAGGGGTGAAAGTTGAAAGAGCTTTGAAGTCGAAGATGCGAGTAGCAAGCCGAGTTCTCTTCCTGCTATCATTCATTCTACCTCTCATGTATATCAGAAGATCAAGTATCCCCACTTGTCTGCGAAAGACTTCTCCATTTTCCAGGCGCGGGGATCCCATGTGGCACAGCCAGGCGTGATTGAAAAGCTTGGCATGGTGAAGATGTCGTGTATGATTTCTTCGTCGTCAATTATGCCGAACAAAGTTATTAGATTATCTCGCATCTTTGGAAACGGAATCCGGTCTACCCAACGAGGATGGATTATGGTGAGCTGCATATGCGTTGGACGCAGTGGGGGAGGGATATCGGAAGAAGCAGGCAGTGATCTCCCTGGCATACTACAGCTACATGTCAAGCCTAGGATCTTGCCATTGATATAAAGCGCCCCGAGTGCCGTAATGGGGAATGGGGGAGACGTGGCCGGCGATGGGACTGGGGGGGTTAAAGCAGTGCAGAAAGAGACATTTCCCAGGTCAAAGGGAGCAACTGCCAACTCGGACTGGAGTTCCGACTGGTTCAAGTTCCAGAAGCAAGGTGGTGTGAAAGCATCGTGAGAAACGAGGTGGGGTCCGGCGCTTGATACAAGGGACCCCGTGACGTGAGACTCGTCGTCACGCCGCGCCTCGTCTGTCGTCGGTGTTTCAGTTTCTCTCTGGAGTCGTTTCGCACTATTCTTTGCCTCGCGCAGTCGTTGTCCTGTACACACCAGGCCAATTAGCACCGTCTACCATTCTCGCGTAGCTATCCGGCTCCCGACGATTCGGATAGGCCACGCCGTGGTCCCTGAGACGATCAGGTACCTTGAAATGAAGGCATTACGTTCATGCGCCCAAAATATCGCAAACAATGGCTTTTGTTTGATGTATGCGCGCGTCCTGAGGCAGCGACGGAAAAACTTACGTCTCGCTCTCTGTGCTAGGCGGTCCTGAATCTGTTTTCTCTTCTTGGAATCTGGTTCGTTGTGCCAGTTGTCGTCACTGATGAAGGGTTTGCGTGCCATTGGTGCCAGCTGCGATGTTCAAAGATAGTACGAGACTCAACTTGTGTAGGATAGAGGTATTGGAAGAAGAGAAGTGAGGGTACTGAGGTCGAGTGGTGATTGATTACAAATTACGAGCTCTCCAGAGAGAGCACTAGTTCCAAATGGGCAAGATCGAACTCAGCATTGTCTAAACCTCTCTCGATGCAGGATGATTCCTTGCTCGTATTGACTTTCTTGTAGCGAGTGTGTAGACGATTTTTCGGGATAATTGTTCCGTTTTCACAAACGTTTGATGACTACATTTGTGGTCAAGTTCGCGATAAATGAACATTTCAGGACGGTCTCGAAGGCACCTCTCAGCTCAGTCAAGCCGCTCAACCGCTCTGACAAGACTAGGTTCAAGCCTCCAATAGGGGAGCGCAACTGTACAATTCGCTCATGTTTCTAGATCGCTAACTTCAAAGCCCCTCTCCACGCCACCAAAGAAGCGCCGGTGTGATGAGCAGAGTAAAACATTGTACAACCGAAGGGACGAGTTTGATCGGAGGTCCAAATCCTCAAATCTCCTCAGAAATGCTGGAAAAGCGGCTCGATAGTCTGGTGACCCCTCCTAGTGAAGCTGCGGACAACACACGAAGAAAAGGTTTAACGCTTCAACCTACGATATCGCCATCGCCATCGCGGACGTGTTTGATCGAAGCCAGGAAGGCGCGGCAGGGGAAGTGGAACAAACCTACCTACAGCCAAGGATGAGCCGGGATCTCAGAACGGGAGCTAGCCGAATGAGAATATAAAGCCATGTGTAACTGTCACGTGCTCGTGAAAGCTGCGCGTCATTCGACGACTTCGACGACTTGCCCCTGCCAACCCTCACACAAGAGATATAATTGGACTGCGACGCCCCGAGGCGGCGATTGAGAAACCTGGGATGAAGCTAGGACCCGCTCTGGTAGCATCAGTCTTGTAACCGTCAGTGCGGGGCTTCGAAACGGTAGCGCATGAGATGTGGCTCAGAAAGTAATATGGATGACACAGGATGGCGAGAGTATAAGATGTTGCGCCTATGACTTCAGCTTATGGTTATCGGCGGCCAACTCAGCTTCAATATAAGACCACGTCAGTCTCCAGTCAATTCTCCACACCGATCCGCAAAAAATCAACCAACATGCGTCTCGTTTTCATCACTTTGATCGCTGGAGTCAGTGCCGTTGCACTTCCGTCGCCGCAAGGAGCCCAAGTTGCGTCTATTGGTCAATGTCCTGTGCGTATCCTTCTTGGAATTGTCGAGGAGCTGGCTAACAAGGCCTTTAGAAGGACTGCTGGAATGAAAGTGCGGCGCAGGCTGGGTGCGATCCCAACACCAGTGATGCCTGTCTATGTGGGAAATTCTTTGATTTGGTTACCTCATGTGTATCAGATACGTGCAGTATCCCCGACAACCTTGGTATGGGCCTTGACGCTTGTGTAGCAATGATTCAGAAAGCTAACGCCGTGGGATGTAGCCGCTCTAGACTTCCTCGATGGTGCATGTTCATAGACAACCAGGGAACGAATTCGATACCTTACACCTCGAAGAGAAGGAGGGTCGGCTAGCACGATCAGGATGAGGACCGAAATGAGATACCCTAGACAAATCACCTAAAGCGATTTCCACATACAACGGCTTTTTGCAGACCAGAACTATCGATGTCGATGATTGAGGAGTTGATGATATTTTTGGATGCAGCCCAAGTCAGCTGCGTCTCGAACGGCTGGCTGGTCAGCCGTGAGCAGTGGAGATCCACTGGCCAAATGACCGTTCCATGGCACCGATCTCCATTACGTCCTCGGCCATACTATCTGAAGAGGTCGTGATGGCATGTTGCTAAGATCCAAGAAGTATTTCAATGCACAAGCTTGGAGTATAACCTCACTCATTACCACAAGCAACATATTCATCTCACCTATTGTCTTCTTCACGAACATGCCACCTAAGATACTTTTACACGTAGATCAAGCGCACTAAACTCTGATAGTTCTATGCAAGTGGTGACTTGTGTCACCACATTTAGGAGCGAGATAAGGTTCGGAAGTCCGGAGAGTGACTGAGTCGGTGTTTCTGGATACTCGCCCGCTGCAGTCGAAGGGAAATGCAAAGTTAATTTTGTTTCACAAGAATCACCTGAAAGATTGCAAACATGTATTCTAGATCGGCAAAGTTACTATTGGCAGACACGGCTTTGCAGCGACTCCTACCTTGTTTACATTCATTCGAACTTACCTTGTGTCCTTTCAGCAGCCGTGATATCTTTCTGATGTTGCAATTTTCTCCCTTTGTCCTCTCAAACAGTTCGTCATACACACCGGAAGCTCGGTCTATATCACTCTTAGTTTCAGTATTAATCCGCCGCTCCTTCCCACCATACCAAATCCTACACCCCCTTTCAGTTTCCCGCTCAAACTCTTCGCTTCCTTCTTCCTCTTTCCCGTACGCGTTTCATCCAACGACCCCCCACTACCTTCACCTCGTACAGGACGAATTGTGACTCGAGTACCGTCTTTGCTCTTCTCACACTTCTTTGCTACTTCGCCCCTACGTTCTTCAAATTTCGTATGTCTGCGCCCCAACCGCGCAGTGAACTTCCTCGTGATAGTGCTCGCTGAGATGGTGTGCGAAGATATCAGCTAGGATAATTGGGGGTGCGTAGGTTGGTGAACGTCGTTTGGTGTTGCCTCTGGAGCGGACTTTGGGTAGAGTGGTGGGAGAAGTATTAGTGCTCTCTTCGACTGGGTGTGGGGGTGTTGTTGAGTGGACTTCTGCGTGAGCATCTGCTCAATCTTCCTCGTGCCGCTCTGACCTCGCATCCCAGTAGACCTCCCCCCTCCATTTCACGCTCAGACCCGTGCGCTCTCCCTATTAACGTCACTGCATATTCCCCTTCCTCTTCCCTCCCTGCTGGCATTCGCCCATCCTCATCATCAACCCCGCCCTTAAAAGTCCACAGCAGAAGCGGAACAAGGACCACGAACAAGACACAATGGATGACCAGATACAGCACGTCCGCGATCGTAATCGAGAGATATTGGAAATGATTAAACTATCCCCGGAGTAGAAGCCATAGAAAAGGGCTGTTCTTATCGAGATAAATACACTCTGCGAGAGCAAGCTGCACTAGGTCCCAGTCCTTCGTTTCTTGGAATGGGCAGTCTTACCCGAACATGAGCATATTCCAACAACTAAGGTCCGGTGCGTTCATGCGTAGAAGAAGCAGAGGATAATAATGATAATAAAACGAGATTATACTATGAAAAGAAGGTGGATTCGTGGATGCTAGACGACTAACCGTGCTAGGTCGCGATTGCTCAGATGAGAAGTTGAGATGAAAAGGATCAGAAGGCACCATGCCGCAGAACAAACAGATAAGATCATTACAAAGATACATAGGTAGTATCACAAACCAAGCGCCACCATAGAATACATATTGGGCTCCCAAGCCGCCAGGATCATTTTCATGCAAGTTAAGCTGTGCTAGATGAAAACACGAAACCCTCACAACTCCAACATTCTCCGCCGCCTACCCATTTTAAAGTGGGGACAAAGCATGGGCATAGATAGTTAGAATCTACGACTTCCCATAGGCCTTGTCGACCTCCTTCTGGTACTTGTGCAATATAGGTTTGCGTTGAATCTTTTGAGCTGCTGTCGTCAAGCCCTAGTCGCTGTTAGAAATTTGGACGCAAAGATTCGATATATGGCTGAAACTTACATTGTGAGGCGTCCACTCTTCGTCAGCCATGACAACACCTTCAATGATCTCGAAGGCAGCTAGACCGCCTTTCTGTCCGGCGCTCTGCAGCTGCTTCAGGACAGCACTGTTCAACTTTTCATTGTGAACAAGCTCTTCCAGATGATCCCCGTCCACTCCGATGTCTCCAGCGAGTTTCTTGAGGGCTGGTTCTGCGGGAACGATGATGGCAACCGGCTTCGTCTGGTCGGCTGCGGCGTGGACGCAGATATTGGCAACCACAGGTGCAGATCTGTACACAGACTCGAGCTTCTCGAGTGCGATGTACTCGCCAGTAAGCGTCTTGACCAAGTTTTTCTTTCGATCAATGATGCTGATCTGGCCCTTGTGGTCAAACTCTCCGATATCGCCAGTCTTGAACCAACCATCGTCAGTGAAGGCTTCCTTGGTCTCCTCTTCGAGATCAAGATAGCCAGAAGTGACACCTCCTCCGCGGATCCAGATCTCACCCTGAGGTGGCTTGTTGGTCGCGAAATAGCCTGCGTCTGCGAAGTCAACCAGTTTCATCTCAATAGTCGCAGGGAGTTCTCCAAGAGCCGAGTCAGTCCAAGAAAGGGGATCCATAAGAGCACCCATGGCGGTTGTTTCAGTGAGGCCGTAACCACTGATCATGGGAGTGATGGCCAGGGAAATGAAGCGCTGCGTCTCCTTTGCGATGGGGCCACCACCATTCAGGCATATTCGCAGCTTTCCTCCCGTGGCGTCCTTGACCTTGTTGAACACTATGGCGTCTAGCAGGCCACTTCCGGGTAGGCCGGAGCTCAGTAGGAATCCCTTGGCAGCCAAAGCGCCCCAGAAAACCTTTTGCGTAAGCGCACCACCTGCTTCCACCTTGTGGACGATTCCCTTCTTGACTGTCTCCCACACCTGGGGAACTCCAACGAGGATCGTAGGTTTCAGCTCGCGGATGTCTCCTTTGCACTTTCGCACCGAGGTATCCGAGAGTGTCCTGATGGTACCGTAGCCCATGGTACCGCCCCAGAACAGGCAGGCATTTTCAAAGACGAATTCAAGGATGTGAGCAAGCGGGAGATAGGCCAGAAGCGAGTCACCAGGTCCAAGATAGTCGCCAACAATGACGTCGACACCAGCGACTGGGTACTATGTTAGCACAGGTGTCGCTTTGGGCATCAGGTTCCTGAACTTACTAGCTGCGACAACATTGCGGTGCTTGATCAGCACACCCTTAGGCGTGCCTGTGGAGCCAGAGGTATACATGATGCAAGCAAGATCCTCCGCCTCGGGAGGCGTGGGATCGGTTGGATTCTCCTGGCCGAGCTTCAGCAGGTCATCGAAGCTCATGACCTTCAAGTGGGGATGTGCGTTGGTAATGGCGTCGATATCCTTCTGCTTCGGCGTGTCCTTGGTGCTGTAGATGACAATCTGCACATCCTTGGCTTCTTGGAAAGGCTTGATGAGGTTGGGGAGGAGGATTGGGTCAGTGAACATAATTTTTGCGTGGGTTTGGAGCATCGAGTGCTTTAGGCCCGACTCTCCAAGCGTGTCGTATGCGGTAACGATGGCTAGGGACTGCGACATAGCGCCTACAAGTGTCCATGTTAGCGGGCGGCACCTGGGTCACAACGAAGGTGGTCCTTCTCACCGTGAGCCATCGCAAGCCATTGCGAGCTGGTGGAGGCGTACTGATGGAGTCGGTCGTGGGGTTCCAGTCCCAGCTTGCGCATGCCCGCGCCGAGCGCAAGCACCATTTTCTCGAACTCGGCAAAGCTGATGAAGGTGTACGGGCTGAGCTCGAAGTAGGTCCAATTCTTGTCCACCTCCTGCTGCTTGCCATCAATCATCTTCTTGACCTTCTTCGTCTCGGTGTGCGTGTCGAGGACCTTGCGAGAACCCAGCGCCTTTGCATTTCCGTATTTGGCAGACGAATGGCGCATGATGTCGTAGAGGGTGCTGATGCCTTCTTCGGGAGTGTAGACGAGAGCATCTTTTGCTCGGGCGTTCCGGCGTGGAATCGTCTCGCCCTCGACCTTCTGGGCCCCGGGCACTTCCACCGTGACGGCGTTGGTCTTGGTGGACTTTGCCTGCGGGACGAGCTTCTTGAGGTCCTGCGTCATGGTAGCGGTGGACGGACGGCTATGGGGGTGGTGCAGGTAGAGGGAGAGGGGAATAGCGGATATTATGAAGAGTACGAGGAGAGTGGTGTAGTGAGATGCCGCCAGCGGGTTCAGGTATGGGCAGGCAGAGATGGGTGAGAGGGTGAGAGGGAGGTCAAGCAGGCAAGAGACAAATGTTCGGGTTGAATGGCCGTGTTGTTTAACGGCCTGGGGGCGTGGCTTGGCACCGACGTGTGATCCACGGGCGCCCGCAGCTAGCTCTGGCCATGACGAAATAATATCCATCCAGCGCTCCCCAGTCGTGGGCGCATCAGCTAGCAGGGCTCCACATCAACTTCCAACACAGCTGCCAGCTTCGTGCGACAGTGCTGCCTCTCCAGGGCTGGCCATCTGTCTCTCCGTCCATGCCAGCACCGCCTTGGTTTTCTTCTCAGGCTTCAGCCCACCCGCCCGCAGAGACACCATTTGGCAGCCAAGACCAAGACACGAGGCCCCCAAGAGCGTGAGGGCTCGACTTCCGGTGCCGTTCACAGCGGTTCTGGTCCCCCCAGCATGGATGACCACCACCTCCAGAGCATTCTGGGCCCCCCCGTGACGGACCCTGAAGAAGGTAGACGCACTCTGATTACCCTCCCCTCGGCACAGCGCATTTCTTTATGAAGGCGATTCGCTGCATTGGCACAGTACACCTGACACTCGTCTCCAACATACAGAAGCCTTCCTCGTGTTCTCGCAAACTATCCCTTCGCAGAATTTGGGCTTCGTGGACGCCCAGGCTCCCACACTGCAAATAACCGTCGCAGGCCGCCCTCTTACCGTCCACCAGTCACGAGGACTTCTGACCTCCAACAGAAAAGAGGGGACGACGGGTGCAGGTGTGCACCGCCCTCCGCTTGGCTGTCTTAGGATTCGCTAACCTGGCCCGCAGTCGTTTGGAAAGTCACGCCTCTTTTCGCTGAATGGATCGCTTCACCAAACTTCCTTTTCGATGCCGGACATCTGTCCTCAGCTTCGACAGTGCTTGAGCTCGGTGCCGGCGTATCTGGCATTGTTGCACTGTCACTCGGTCCGCGGGTTGCCCGGTACGTTGCGACTGATCAGGACTATTCCATGAAGCTTCTGAAGCAAAATATACTGGAAAACGTGCAGACTGCTTCTGTCAAAACAAGCAAGAAAACGAAACACAAGCCAAAACGCCCACCGGAGAGCAGCGGTCCGTCGTCCTCGAACATCGAGACCCTGGAATTGGACTGGGAGTTGGATTCCGTATCCTCACTGCCCTCCCTCTTGGGACAAGGAGGGGCGTCGAATCACGCAGTGGACTTGGTCATTGCATGTGATTGTATCTACAACGACGCTTTGATCGAACCATTGAACAACACTTGTGCACAACTATGTCGACTCAACGCAGGAGGTCAGAGCGAGAAGCCTACTCTCTGTCTTATTGCCCAGCAGCTCAGATCCCCGGACGTATTCGAGTCATGGCTGAAAAGCTTTCATCGATGGTTCCATGTCTGGAGAATTCCAGACGAGCTGCTCACACCGCCCTTGAGAGAAAACTCCGGTTTTGTGGTGCACCTGGGATACCTACGATAGCGGTCACTGCTCTAGAGCAGAGGTGTTCGAACACGAGCCCTCTTCAGTCAATACTCAATACAGGAACTTATATGTACAGCAATATGCGACCCGTATTTACAACTCTACTCCCCTACTTCATTTCGAATAGTAACTCAAGGGGAGCTTGAGCACATCGCACTGCTCAAGTTCCTTGAGCCCTTCGTCCCTTGCGTTCATCTCCAATATCCTCAACGTTGACTTTTCCCCCAGAATGGGTTTCCAAACACTAGATCTCTTCACCAAGGCCGAAGTGTTGGTAAATCCCCTCGCATCTAAGAAGTCCACACTCGGGTTGGGGTCCGTTTCCCTCCCAAAAGCCGTCCAGATGTCAACGATGTACTGGGAGAAAGGGATGTCGTCTTCATCACGCGGCGGCTGTCCTTGACGGATAAGGGTCCCGAAAACGTAGTACAACTCACCACTATGGCACCGGAAGTATGGCTGCGTCGTGTCTCCGTACGGGCGGGATGCAGTGGTGGGAGCCGTGCACGTTGGAGGGTTCGGATTCCATTCGACTATCTGATATGCCCGGTCGAACTCATACGAATACAGTACGGGAAATACGCCATTTTTGGCTCCAATAACGGCTGTCGACTGTCCCAAGCAGCGGAATTCTGCATCAGTCGTGACGCGCGAGGTCAGATTGAAGATGTCGATCGTCGTGTTGGAGCTTTTAGGGAAAGAGAATTTGTCCGATCCGAGAATGTCAGCCGAACTGAAACCTTGCTCTGTGAGTGCCTGGGATGCGTTGGAGCTCTTTGTGAATTTGGAGAATGGTCCCCCGTCGTCTCGCATAATTCCCGTCATTACCGCCACATCAATCGCTAGAGCAGACTCGTTCAGCCGCAGTTCGCTGCTTGTGAGGTAGGTGCCATCAACTACTGGATATCTAGCAATACGGTCAGCTTGGAATGATACTTACAAATGATGACTAACCGTGCTACGGTGCCGGATATCAATTTGATCGGATCCTGAGCACGGAGACAAGCCAGTTGTATCGACTTGTCTGTTTGTGTGCAGCCAGTTTCGTTCAGTATCCCCTTCGTCAAGTCTGTCGCTTCTGGAATGGTGAGGTAATGGGAGAAGGTAGATGCATACTGCACGCCTGCTGGGTTGGATTGCATGATAGCTCTTGAGAACTTCCCCTTTGCTTGTGGCGATGCAAGAAGAGCTCTGACAGACGCAGCTCCGGCGCTCTGACCGAAAACAGTGATCCTGTCTTTATCTCCTCCGAAGTCTCCAATTTGTGCGCGGACCCAGTCGAGCGCTGTTATTTGGTCGCCAAGACCGTAATTTCCCCGGAGCGTGGTGTTGTCCAAGGCGAGGAACCCGAGAGTCGAAAGGCGGTAGTTGATGGTTACGACGACAACATCTCCTCTGGACGCCATGTTACCACCATCGAACGTTGTATCAGAACCAGTTCCTCCTGTGAAACCGCCGCCATGGATCCAGAGCATGACAGCTCTCTTCTTTGAAGAAGGCATATTGGGATTTGGGAGATAGGGAGTCCAGATGTTTAGGTAAAGACAATCCTCGCTGCAGGTTGCATCGTTGCAACCAGACTGGACGCACTGCGGACCATATTCCCGAGCTGATATACTCACATTATCGCTCAGAGGTTGATGCTTGGAGTAGCCGAACCGCGCCGGCCGTGGTGCATATCGGATACCTAGGAATCGAAACGAAAGCTTGTCACGATACCCCACGATGTCGGCGTTTCCGGTCTTGACGGACGTCTGCCACTTTGCAGAATTATCAGCGCTCGAGGGCAAGCTCAAGGGCGCGGATTGCGAGCACAACGCCGGAAGGTGGGTGTCACAAGAGACGGTCTGGATCGTCCCCTCGGTCGTAATCGCCCTGCATCCCGAACTGGCCTCGATCCAGTACACACCGAGCTCTTCGGTCGTCTTGCCATAGTCCAAGTACCGCAGGAAGCCTATATCTCTGGTACCATTTGCTGGATTCCAGAGTGTTTCCCCTACCGCTGCGCAACTTGCTTCGGCTGTCGCGATGGATTGAGAAGCGCCGAGTACGATCACGGCGGCCTGTCTGGGGCTTGCATTTCCTAGTTTGCACGATAAGGATACGCGTACGGTTTGGCTTTACTCGAATAGCGAAACGAACCGTAGAGGTCATTGTGTGTGAGGATTGTCAGGTCAGAACCGATGGAGCGTGGACTGGGGATAGCAGCAGCGGCGGCGGCGGCACACGAACCAGCAAGAAAGGCAACAGAAATAATGCTAATGAGGGCAGCCATGTTCCAGGAGGGACCTGGAAGGCAGAGAGTAATGAACGAAACATTGCACGAGCACAGATGGCCAATATATTCTACTGAAGTGGGAGACGGCCGCTACGGTTCTATTCGCGGGATATTATATTGCGGCTCTGTAGACTACGGTAGAATAGATGAGGGGAGAGGGCGCGGACGGAGCACTGGGTCGTGATCGCCTGCCGACGGGAACGGTAGTCTGCGCGCTGGGTCGGCCGTCATATGTGTAAGGTGGGTTTGATTGCGCGTAGTATACTGAGGTTATGGCTGCCGCCACGGAGTCACAGGAGGTGAAGCAGGCAGCGTGCAAGAAGATAAACTCGGCCTTGCTGCGTCCTACTCTATCTGCCAGCACAACGTTACTCCTCCAGTTTCTCGCTGAGAGGCGACCCTATCGTTGTCCTAGAAGGGAGCAATATGGAGTGTATAGGAGATGGAGGCGTGGAGTTTGCGTGCCTGGCGATCGCGACGTCGGAGTGAGGGGGAAAGGGAACACGAGCCGGCGAACGCTGCTCGGGACACGCAGCGACCACGCACCTCGAAGCAGATCGCTAGGGCGGATCTCGCTGGCGACACTGTTTGGGCGTTGGAGGGCAGGAGGAGGCATGGCAGTGTTTATATGATGACCACAACACGACGCGATGCGTGCTGGGCGAGGACGACGGGCAAGGATTAGGCGTTTCAGAAGCAGGTTGCGTCCGTGGCGGAGCAATGCAGCTCGCGCACCCTATCCCCGTCCGTCCTGCCTGCTGTTGCTGCTGCTGCCTCGCTCATGCGGACAGCCTGCCCCCTTCAGCGCTGCACATAGACGCCGCTCGCGAGGATGGGGGAGGGAGGAAGGGAGGGAGGCGCGGCGCACAGCAGCGAGACCGCTGTGAGGCGCACACACACACACCTCTCACCACCACACGACAGCGACACCATGAACGGCGTTCCAAAGCTGGCGGGATCGGCACCCACGGCTGACGGTCTGTGCGCCAGTCTGACTGCTAGCTCGCAATCGGCCGTTTCCAAGGCTCTGCTTGTCTCGCCCATCAACGCTCGCCCACGACACTCTCTCCTCGACGCAGCAATAAATAAACTGCTCGTTTGCCGTGGGTGCAGCCCTCCCTAGGCGGCGACCCGCTTTGCGCACGCCGCCCACTGGCACACCCGCCATGGCGCCGTGTTCCGCCCAGGTCGCAGGCTTTGTTCCGCGAGCTCGCTGCACTTCGTCCAGCCAATTATGGCCCGCGACTACAAGGACGGACTAGCGCGGCACTGGTCCTAGTGCCCTCTTTCTCTCGGTCCTCTTCGCAAGTCTCCTCTCCACCACCACACGCCAACACCGTGCCATTCTGTCTCTGCTGCACGGCGCCCTCGCACACAGACTGCTCCGCGTCTCCAAACCACTCGACAGCGCCGCGTCGCCCATCCACGCTCACTCTTCCGCCGCGCGCGGCCTTTTGTTGACGCCCTTAGCACCACGCCTCAAAGAGCCGCCCCCGGCCCATTCCTCCTCTCCTCGCTCGACAGCCAGCGCGTTGCGCCGACTCGGCCTCTTTCGACCCTGATACTCGCTGCTCATGATAACCTGTCGATCTAGTGCGTTCGTTGACGTTGCAGTGCCCTTATCGACGCCCACTTCGATCGCTGCCCACCCTCTTACTCGACACG
This sequence comes from Beverwykella pulmonaria, assembly GCA_001599595.1. Lineage (NCBI taxonomy): Eukaryota > Fungi > Ascomycota > Dothideomycetes > Pleosporales > Melanommataceae > Beverwykella > Beverwykella pulmonaria. The sequence goes on along the minus strand of BCHH01000009.1, from coordinate 1,702,457 downwards.
AAAGCCTCTTTTCCCTAGCCGTCCGCCCTCGATAGCCGTCTCACTCGCCTCGCAGGGCAGCCAGCTTGTCGATATCGGCCGCTGGATCCGTCTCGTGTAGGCGTACCCAGCGTTGCTTCGGTCGTTTGCGCGTCTGGCGTCATGCGATCCAAAGCACGTACAGCCTGAGCCAACTCACCTATTCTCCTACACCACTGCACCTCACAACGACGGGCGGATTATGACAGACGTCTCGTCGGTCAAGGCGCATGCTGATCCTCAGCCGGCTTCCGTCGCCCCGTACGGTGGTCCTCCACGGCCCACCTTCGCCAACGGCTCTCCTACCTTGGACGGCACCATCGAAGAAGAAGAGTCCTCGACCATCAAGTGCATCTGCGGCTTCGCCGACGACGACGGAAACACGGTCCTGTGCGAAAAGTGCGATACGTGGCAACACATCGTATGCTACTACGATTCTGCCCACAATGTCCCAGACATCCACGAATGCGCCGACTGTCTCCCCAGACTCGTCGATACGAAGGGTGCCGCTGAGAAACAAAGACAATACCGGGAGCTTCGCAGCATCGGCGAGCGCAAGGGAAAACCCAAGACGGCCACCAAGAGTCACAAGAAGAGAGTAAAGGACCCTCTCGGCGCTGTCCAACCCAATGGCTGGGCGGTTCATTCAAACAGCGAGCTGCAATACAACCCTGAGCGAAAGAGCGGCAGCCCGCGAGATCAACCACCGCCATCCAAGCGACCGAAAACCAGCCATCGTGCGTCGGTATCTCTCAGCGTCATCAGCCAAACACCAGCCCTTGTCCCCGGGTCGCGTAAGCGGACCAGCTCGATCATGTACAATGGACACAGCCCCGTCAAATCCCCCACAAATCCTTATGGTCCCTCTGAAGAATTCTCTCTGGAGTTCATGAATCTCTATCGCCAGCCAGAACCTCCCACCACCGACTCGAACTCGTACTCTGACATCCGCGTCGCTAACGATATCTCAACATGGCTTAACGACCGAGACGCTCTCGCCGAGGCTACTGGAGGTCTGGAGCCAGGCCAGGTCTTTGAACGGATTGATCGACCGATAGCGGAAATGGAATCACTAGCGCCTGTGATCACCAAGCACACGGATGAGGACCTCAGGATAAAAGCGCATGGACTCCATCCCCAGTGGCAGTTCTTAACCGTCGAGACTGAGGTTCCGAAGAACGGGTTTCTCGGCGAACTCAAAGGATTGATCGGCAGGAAGGAAGATTACTTCTCAGATCCGGCCAACCGATGGGAACTCTTACGACACCCAGAACCATTCGTGTTCTTCCCTCCTTACCTTCCCGTATACATCGACACTCGGCGAGAGGGAACACTTCTGCGCTATACAAGGAGGAGCTGCGATCCGAACGTGACGATTAAGATTCTCACACAAGGGTCAGAAAGTGGACATCATTTCTGCTTCGTTGCCAAAGACATTATTCACCCTGGCGACGAGCTTACCATCGGTTGGGACATCGACTCCGAGATACATAAACGGCTGGGCCAAGTCCTCAATAACGGCGATGGTCTCAAAAAGATCGAGCCCTGGGTGGCCTGCGTTCTTGCTAACTTTGGCGGATGCGCATGCGACACCACCAGAGGTCGCGAATGTCTTCTGGAACGCGCTCGTCGCCCTAACAACATTCACGCAGACCCCGTGCAGCCTTTGAAATCGGCCAAGGTGAGAAAGACAAAGAAATCCCAAATATCTCCACTTGGTACGGGGCATGCAACCAACAGCCGCGCTGGAAGCGAAGCTTTTATTCGCGACGGCCCTGAAGACGACAACATGGACAGTCGCTCCACGTCCGGCTCGCACAAATCGAGTAGTCGCGACATTACCCCGGCCACTCACTTCTCTGTGGACGGCGGAGATCTAAAGATGTCCGATCGGGAGAGACGCAAAATACAGCAGCAAGAACGCCTGTTTGAGCAGCTAGAGTACGACGAACAACACAAGGGCAAAAGGGGGAAGAGGCATAGTGCTGGCTCGACACTGAATACACCTGGCCTCTTATCCTCCGTAAGGCGCTCTTCGCGACCCACTCTATTTGACGCTAATGCAGACGAGCAGAAACCGTTCGGACACTCAGAACCCTCGCCTTCCAACCGCAATCCCCGTGAACACAGCAACGGAGTGGCACGCAAGTCTTCTGGGAATTCGAGCAAGACAGTTGGCTACAGCGCACAGAAGCCAAAGCCCGTCTACGTTGACAACTGCACACAGACTGAGGATGATAGACCTAGCGCAGCTACATCTACGCCACTTACGCAACCTAAAGCCAAGGTGATGAGGCCACCCATGTCGTTCAAGCGCAAGCTCCTCCAGCAGGCCCAGGAAGACAAGGTACAATTTGAGCGCATGCGGTCCACATCGGTGAAGATGGAAGCCAGATCACCAGCAGCCCTGAAGGATGTTGTTTCGGACAAACCCTCCCCTTCACCGACTGCCATATCGGCTCCACCTCAGGAACCCGGTGAAATGGAAATGGATATTTCTCCCGAGCCCACGGCAGGCCAAACCATCAAGGAACCCACGCCTGCACATGAACCCAATCCTGCGGAGGATGCAAACACTGCCCCTATGGCAGATGTGGACATGAAAGACGCCGACGAAGCCAAAAGTCCAAAGTCGACCTCTCCCAAGATAGAAGAGATGCCCGACGCTCCAAACCCAGAACCCGCTCTGGAAACTTCACAGCCTACAATACAACCTCCCATACAGCCTCCACCTCCACCCTGGGGCTCTGCAGCTCCCACCGCACCCCCAGTACAGCCCATACCAATCCCTATAACCACTCCCCAAAAACCCATAGACCTACAGGAGGAACTCCCCCCAACACCTACCTTGACAGGTATTACTGCTTCTACTAATACTGCTGTTACCCCTGGATCTGTCTCGAGCGCCATCTCGGGGAATGCAATCGCTCCGTCTCCGATCGGCGCCGCTCCGGTTCCGTCACCATTTTCTCCTTCTGTCAACAGCGCAGTAAATCCCGGACCGGCACGCAAGAAGCTTAGCCTAAGCGCATATACCAGCAGGCGGGCAAAACTGGCACAAACGCACAGCACAAGCCCCTCAGTTACAACAGCCCCCACAATATCTCCCACAATGTCAAATTCAAGCTTGCCAAATCAACCCTCACCGCCTGCGAAAAGCGCCGAGCCTCCAGCACTGCCGGCCGTGACAGAAGAGCCAAAGCCAATGCAACAGACGGCTTCGACGTGAGGATGACTGGAGACTCTTATTTTCTTCCTATTTCGAAGACGGGCGCTCAGCGTCAACGGGGCGCTGGGCACCCCTTTGACGTGCAGTTCATTCTTGCACTGTACATTATATAATCCTGCCATGCTATGCGCCCTCTACTTCCATGTTTCTTTCTCGACTATTCACGACTTCACGGAAGTTCTTTTGAAGCGTTCATTTTTTGCGTGGGATGACTTCACTTACCTTCTATCTTTGGAAGTCCATCCTGTTTCAAGAGGGGGTGGGGGCCTTCATTCTGAAGGGGCGTTCGTTGTTGGTTGGAATGGGCGGTGGGCGGCGGCGTTTTCACTTTGAACGTCCTTGTCTGACAAGGCAAGGCAAGTCACGGCAACTGCTCTGCGCCCTACAACCTTTTGCAATAAGCTTTGACGCTTTTCTTTATGACCACGTAGGCGACGGTGGTTAGGCAGTCGCGACAAGTTCCTATCTGGCAGCCCGGATAGTGTGAATTTTGGGGATGTAAATAGATAGGAAAATTGTCTGATGCTTCCTATGACTTTGCCATGACTACGATGAATGATATGGAGTGACTTGGAATCCTATCGAATCGTTCTGTCTGTCGAAGTGTTCGATGGATCAATTGCATTCAATTTGGGGAGTTCACTACATCACACATAACGTGGGTGTGTGATGAATCCAAAGTACAGCAGCCGTGACTGGGACATTTGAGGCGACTCTCTCTATTCATCCCATGAGTGAGTTCACAGACAAAAAGTGTCATGAACACAAGGGAGAAGGGGTAATAAGGTATAAGTTCACAAAATTCGTCTAATCTTATAACCCAGACTCATCTCGCATCTAGAACTTTTGCGCTATCTCGGTCCCCCCAATCTCCACGGGACTCTGCAGTATTTCCGTCCTCGTCCGATCCGGACCCGTCGTACTGCATCTCGTTAGCACATGTCGACATGCCTCATCTCGAACACTGGGAAGGATGATACTTACTTTACCTGCGCCTCGCTATGGTGATAGTTGCAGTTTGAGTCCCCATTCTGGTGCGCATTCCAAGGTGTACTGTCCAGAGGATTCGGCGCGGTATACTTGTACGTATTCAATCCCTCGTGTGTGCGTGTGTAGTACCCGGTTGTCGGGGAGAGGGTGAAGGTACCGCCGACGGAGCGGTGAGATCCTGTTCTCGCCATGTGCGGGCTGCTAGCGCCAAAGTCCACAGCTGAGTCGGACTTCTTGTTGTTTCTGTTGCTTTTGCTGTCGCTGAAGTAGGCAGAGGGCGGTAATCCCGGACCTCGAGGAAAAAACCCACTTTCCGGGCTCATCGGCGTCGTATGCCGTATCGTACTCGCCTTCCGCACCATCTCCTCCTTCAGACTTCTGCTTCGACCGATGAAGAAGAAGAGTAGAGCCCCTAGTATTACCACAGACACTGCTCCCAATGAAATTCCCGCTATCGTTGCCTTGCTAAGACCGTGTTTCCCGCCGCCAGGTGGGTTTACAAGGGTAGAAGTGGGCAGGGAAGACATCGATGGCACGGGGCTGCCCTCGGCGGGGAAGGGGTCACCAGGCTGTAACATGTAGGAGGCTGAGAGCGCGAGGGAGCGCTGCAGGGAGAGCGAGGTGGTAGTGTTGGGGTTGATCACCCCGACCATGGCGTACGTAGTGCATGAACCCGGGGCGGAGCAGTAGAAGAATATGGGGTTCGTGTCATTGATACGGAGTTGGTATTTTGGTGGCTACAACTTGTTCAGCAGCCTATCTCTTCGCTTCTGTAAAAAGGGGGAAAGAGATAGATGGGGGACGGAGGAACCGTACGTCAGGAAGAACAGCATCCACAGGTCTAAACCCGCTAAAAAACCCAACTTTATCCCTCCCCGTCATCTCGTACGGAATACATGGGAACTCGTACTCGGCTCTAACGACTGAGTGATTCGCAGGATAGAATTCAAATTCGATCATCTACAACCATGCATCCAACACATATTAGCAAACTACCACCTAGTATGGATGGAAAAACAAGGAAAGGAGGAGAAGGGAGGTACGCTTACGTCCCCAATATCCGCCTGCGTAACATCGGGCCTGAATTTATGGTCGCCGTTTCCGACGCTGATGGTGTGTGTCTGGACTGTGGTGGTTGTTGTTGGGCTCGGTTTTGTGGCGGTGGTAGGGGTAGTGGGTTGTGAGGTCAACTTCGAAACTGAGGCCGATTTGGATAATGGGAAGGAGGAGGAGGAGTTTGCTACGAGATAGAGAGCGGCGAATTGGGAGAAGAAGAGGATAAGGCGTGTTTGAGACAGGTGGGGTCTGGAGACTGCTGTCATAATGAACTTGGACTTCGTAGATGGAGATACAGGATGCTTGGTGTTGAAGGATATGGAGCATCAATCGAACGGGGAGAAAGAAACAGTACAGAATATGTGAGACAAGAGGAGAAAAACCAAGCTCGATCTCGATGCCAACAAAGTCCGTGGCAACAAGACTGCACAACTGAGCCCCACGATAATGGCGTAAACTTGCACTTGGTATTGGTTGCTCACTCCCCGGAGCCACCACCCCAGACCAACAGGAACAAAGGGTGGAGAAAGAGGTCAAAGAATTGATCGGACATGGGTAAATAATGATTGGGGACAAGGATGCAAACAAAGCCTGTTTTGCTTGCCACATGTTCCAGACCACGAGAATACTGAAGTACAGGTCTCGGAACAGACACATAGTGTAGACCGTTTTGATGCTTAGAGCTGTGGTGTGTGCAATGTTGAAGAATTAATGAAGTCTGCATATCAATAATCATTTTTAGAATTTTTTTATCTGCTATTTAGAAATCTAGAGCTTAGCAGAGAAAAGCCCATTTTTTCCAGCGTACCTTAGTAATCATAATTAGTTCCAAAGTCATTGATATGAACCACACCTTTGCTCGACAATGGATCGAAATCTCTGAGATCTGTTCGAGCATTTTGTTCTACATGGCCCCCTCGTAATAACATTTATGTGGTCGACGCCTGCTCCAATTGATATCCATGTTGGCCAAGCACGAGACCATGTCAATTTATCAATTTATGGTGTGCACTTTTGTCACCACGCTTGTATACTCGGGGGTTTTTTTTTTCTTTTTTGTTGAACCATGAGCGATGTTGTAGCGATACCACCGGGAGGGGTGATGTTTTCTCAGCTAAGGCCGGGGTCGCCGAACGGGTCGTTACGGTTGCTAGAAGAACTGCTTCCCGAGGCGTAGCCAGAGGGTGCGGTCGACAGCTTCTCTCCATGTATAGGATCCCAGATAGGGAAACCATTGGGTGGCTGGGACTCACCCACAGGCTGCCCACGGCCATATTCTGCAAGGCTTCCGTTGATGCCAGTGAGAGCCCAGGCAAAGACGGCAACATCGCGAATCGATTGCATGAAGTTGCTGTGGAAATCCTGTTGAACGTGCATCATGTCCGGATGACGAGCACCCAGAGGGAACGGCAATGGCTGCGGTGGAGCCGGCAGGAACACGGGTTGCGGGGCCCAAGGAGCGGCAAAGATACCATGGGGTAATGTGGGCGGGGCAGCTGGCGTGGCCGTCGGTATAGCCGGGCGAGCGCGACGTAGGCATACCACGAGCCCGTCCGAGGTGCAGGACACTACGGCCTCAAGCTCGATGCGCCCTTGTGGGCGGTCCGATGGCGGAGAGCCAGGCGTGGATGAAGACGAGGAACGAGCAGCAGAATGAGAACTGCCACCAGAGTCCGTACGGGGATGTGGTGGCACCCCAGCACCATGGGAACCCGTTTGGTTGGAAGGGTCGGACGCTGCGTGGGAAGATTCCCCACCCGATGTGGACGGCATACCATGTTCGTTTCCACCTTCAGATTCGTCCTCGGAGCCTGTCACATCAGTCATGATGTCATCCTCACTCTCCGAGGTCGAGTCGTCTCGAAGCTCATTGCGGCTAGTCTCGTTGAAGAAGAAGCGCATGTAGGCAATGGAATCGTTGCCTTTGGCGGACTCGAGGCATTGAACAGCATCGCGGAGACAGTCTTCCTCAATGTAAGAGTAGAAGCTGCGACCTTTCATGTTCTCGCTGGAAATGCCAATGATCTGCTCAATGCCGCTTGTGGCATACATGACAGTCAAGGTTCGAGTGAAGCGGTTGAGGAATAGCGCGGCGCGAGGTTCATGGGTCTGGTCTTGGGGGCCGAGCGTGAACTTGCTGGACAGGTGAGACAACATGTGATACCGGGGATCCTTGGGCGAGGAGGCGAACAGGCGGCGCACAATAGGAGCTTCCAGTGCCCGTTCTGATTGGACATGTCAGACGGTCGAACGAAGCAGGCCCGGTCCAGAACACTTACTTTGGCTGCTCAGGTCATGGCGATAGATGCTGGTACAGCAGACCATGACATCGTACACAATGGAGAAGCAGCATTCGCAACCAATCCATTCACCTTGGCGGTTCTTGATGCGGCAGTAGGCGAGGACAGCGGCTTTGTCGAGCTTGACGCCTCGCCGGTGGAACTGCTGGGCGAGCGGCTTGTCCTCTTCATGGAAGAAATCCCATGCCGACCTGTTGACAACCTCGTCCGGGGTGTGGCCCAGGATGTCAACAATAGAGTCGGACGAATAGAGGATGCGAGCCCCCTCCGATAGATCTGTCACAGGGAGTGAGTCTCGAGGCCACCAATGCCAAGGTTCTGAGGCTTACCGTGGATGGTGATGAAGGTGGTATCCATTTTTGGCGAGTTCTACAATGTACTCGGTGAAGGTAGAATACTCAGGCAGCCGCGGTTGTCCGAAATGTCGAATCTAATAATTCGCTCTGGACAGGCGGCGACGAGGAAAGAGAGGACTCGCGTGTGGCTCGCGGCTAGAAGTAGGCTGGCGTTTGGTTCTACAGAGAGACGTTGGGGGCACGAGCAGTCACGGTCTGGGGTAAGGCTGACAAGTACAAGGTGATACTCGCGGTGTCAAAGATGGGCACAAGGCAGTAGGGGTGGGACAGGGCACGAGAGCGGGACAGAGGACAGAGAGCAGAGGACAGAGAGCCGGTGAGGTCGGGCCTGGGCTGGGGACGGCAGACAGAGGGAGCTTGAAGAGGTGTATAAGTATGAGGATACGGGCTGGGTCGAGGCTTCCCAGGACGGCTAGGTCGACGCTCAGCGGGCCACCTGCATGGCTGCATATACGACGACGCAGTGGAAGCAGGCTAAGGGAAGCGAACACAGCGAGGGTAGGGTAGGATGAAGACGCGGGCTCCGGGATGGAGGGCGGGACGTTGGGCCAGGCCCGCGAGACAGGCTGGGAGAGGGTGTTGCCAGGACGTGGGACGTGGGCGCCACGGCGTCAGTGAACGGGTGCAGACCCTGCGCACCGGAGAGAGAGAGGCAAGGAGCCGTGCCGCCAGGCGTGCAGGCGTGCGGCCGCTGAGAGGAAAGGGATGTGCTCCAGTGCAGGATCGTCGGCGCTAGTTATGTATGAATATGGTATTTGGACTTGGGCCGGCCTGTGAAGCGACGGCAAAGACGCGAGACGCGAGAGATGTGAGCAAGACCATGATGTGCTGCGGCCCGGCTCAAGTCTCGCTCAAGTCAAGCGGTGGCGGCACGAGAGGGCCGAGCACAGACAACGGGCAGGGTCATGGGGGGGGGGGGGGGGGGGGGGGGGGGTAACTGTCGAGCAGCGTAGCGGGCAGAGGAGACGAGGCTGCAGAGTAGGAGCGCTGTGTGCAGTGTGCTGTGATGCAATGGTGCAGCGGAGTTTTTCCTCGTTGGGCGCGACCCTGGCCTACACGTGCCCGGGCGCGGATCCTGCCATTCCTCTGCAGGTTGCTTTAGACACGCACTGCCGACTTGACTTCCTCCGCCACCAACGTCCACGGAGCACTACCTAGGTACGCACGCAGTCTCGGAGAGCAGTCCGGCAGCCAAGGTCCAGCCATCGGCGCACGCCGGGAGAGACGGCCAGGGACAAAGACGGGCACAAGCGGGCACACACAGGCATACACAGGCACACACAGGGCACGGCGGCTGCGAGAGGGCCCTACGGCGCTGCGAGAGCTCACACTTTGCACGTCTCACAGTCTCACCAGAACGTCGTTGCTCCCTTCAAGCCCGCTTGCCATACCATCGACGATCTGCACTAGCGCCGCCATGCAGCCTCAACCTCCGGTCCCAACCTCGCCGCCGCCATTGGCCGCCGCCTCGACGCTTTCTTTTTCCTGATGCCGACTTCCTCGTCTCTCTCTCGCGCCCTCCCACTGCCTCTCTGTCTCCCAACCCGCCCATTGGAACGGGCTCCGGCCACCGGCCAACAATGCTCCACTTCACTACGCCCGTCTTCCACCCTCTGTTATCAGCTTACGAACCGAGCTCGTCCGGCTGCTGAGAGCGCATATGCACGCATGGCGAGCAGCTGCCCTCGTACCGGGATATCTACCGCAGCCCGTAGTGCACACGTTTCTCGTCCACTTAGCATTACACAAAGTCGCGGACCACATCCCCTTGGCCATGTTGTGAGGCCTAGGGATGGCTTCCAGAGTACCGGTTTGATGTCCAACTCGACCCGTGCCGCCGCGAGACCCAGGTGTGTGGTGTTGTCCCACCTTGGGTTCATGTTAGGCTCAAACTTATTGGCTCTACGTTGGATCTGCCCATGTGGTCTCCTTTTAGAAACTTTGGGACACTATTGTCTCATCCCAACTAACCACCGAGCACCAAGGTGCAGCATGCCACAGCCAATGGAGATGCAAATGGCGAGGGCGAAGATGCAAGGCACCACAAGTTTCAACTGCTGGAAGCCGGCATGCAAATGAGCTGTCCCACTTTTTCTGTACATCTGCACTCAAAAGATTCACCATGGTTACGCTGTCACGAGGAAAGGATTGCAATTTCCCACCGGACACTGCTCTGCCAACCTGGTGTCTACAACCTCTCTCACCGTTGCATCAGAGCCGCCGGTGACATGGAAGCGTCACTTCTCCGCTCTACCATCCTGGCCACTCTATCTACTACTGTATTTGGACCTTGAATCTCCTCAGCTCATAGCAGACATCCGCCCATTTTTTGGGTTTAAGCCTCAATAAGCAAGACCTACCGCTTGTGTGTATCTACACCAGATGGCTAGAGCTCGCAGTATAAGCACCCTTAGCTGGATATTCTTTGTTGGGGCACCGATCACTGCGAGGTGGCATAGAAGACCAGGTTGAACCTGGTAAGCTCGCTTGACAATGCAAACTCTGGGTGCCCCATAGGGAACCCGTGAGCAAAAGAAAAACGAACACAACTACCTCAGCCAAGTCTAGAAAGGGGATGATGGGAGCCAAGTTGTGCGCCTTTTGGCAAGCATGAAAACACCATCTCGCTCATCGAGTTCCTTTTCTGGGCATCATCAGGCTCACATATCATCGGTGTCGTCGACATCACTCAACCCAAAGTCCATTGATATTTACTTCTGCCCGTGTCCACTCGTTACAGCCCCGCCTAAATATATACCTACTACTGCGTGACGCTGGGGGTCACACAACACAAAAGTGCTCATGCTATGAGAGATTACTCATCAGCGGTTTCGGTCAAGATTGTTCGTTGAAGACTAGTCTAGAACGAGATTCTGGACTTTCCCCTCTGTAAGCATCCTTGTAGCAGATGCTGGGGAGTTGTTCTGGGCTCTTTCTAGAGTTGCGTTGGTTGTCCACTTACTGACTACAGAAACGGGCCGTTCCATCCGTGCCACCGAAACCATGTACTTCACGATTCACTATTCTGAGGAAATTGAACCCTGTTTCGATCCAGCCTTGAAGTCTCGATAGCACGTAATGGAAAACATGACTACAATACAGCCCAATGATACCCTATCTTGAGACCCTTGGGCTTGACCCAGTGCACTGCTTGAAGACTCGAAGGGCTTGCATCTGGCCTTCGGTGTTCTGTGTTCGACACTTGTGGCGTTTTAGCACACGCTGGTCGACCCTTCCAGGCCCCCAAATCAGCACACTTGTGAGCTGTTATCCCTTCTCTACAAACTTCTGCCGTACTCCCAACCCTTCTTGGACACAAACATGCCATCCAGCATCTCCAATAAACGGGCACACAGCACACACCCATCCACTCCTCCTCTCTCACCCCCCGCCCGTTGTTCTAATATGATCCAATGCATTTCCACCTCCTGCAGCACAATCGAATCCCGATAGGAGCCCGCGCGAAGATGAGGAGAGAAGAGAGCACCTCGAAAGCAGCACACCCACGCATACGCCAAACCATTCCATTCCAACCTACGAACGCCCAGTCGAAGTCTCGTGCTGAGAAGAATATGATCGATCGGTAGGCCAGGCCAGGCCAGATCAGCAGAGGAGAGCGGAGCGACATCGTGCTCTGCACCTCGTGACGGATGACGTTGAGGAGACCCCGGTGGTGTGTAGTGGCGGTTCGATGTCGGAAGCGGATAAACCGGGGCCGTGGTCGTCAAATGTTTTTTGGGGGTCGACAGAACGCGTGGCATTTGGCTGTCTTGTCCCTACCATGTAGGTCGTCGTCTCATCGCCGAGTTTCCAGCCAAGACGTCCAGTGCGATTTCAGCCAGAGTGTACAAGGATCAACACGGCTGAGCCCTCTCTCCAGCTCGACGTATCTTCGGAAAAAAGAGGACTGTGCGACGGTCCGCGGAGTGGGCAATGCTCAAGCGCGATAACGGAAGGTGCAGGTTGAGAAAAAAGCGTGTATTTGGGTAAACAAACAAAAGTGAGGGTATTCAAACAAACGAAGCGAATCCCAACACCACCCCCATCCCATGCCGACAACCAGTTATATGTACATCCATCCACCGTCTCTCGTCACTCGTAAAGATTCTAACCCATATATTCGACCTCCTAAGCAGACTTCCCCGCCGCAGGTGTAATCTCACTGCTCGCCTTCGCCTCCTCATCGCTTATATTCTTGCTATGTCGAATCTTATTCCACTCCTTATCGGCATGCTCATCCACCTCGTTGGCCGTGATCTCAGGAGTCTCCTCGTCTTCGATCTCTTCAGGTAGGATGAGGTTGAGAACGATGTTGACGAAGGCGGTCAGTGCGAAGCCGGTTTCCATGACGAGCTCGATCGCATTGTAAAAGCCTAGGAGCGAGCGGTTGGGGCCCTCGTAGGTGAAGACGTAGGAGAACCAGCTGGAAATATCGTTAGTAGGGTTGAGATAAGAGAGGGGAAAGGGGGACTTACTTAGGCACCATAGTCGCACCGAAGCCGAGGGAAAACCCCGCAGTGAGAATAAACCTATTCCGGCGAGTAAACGGCGTGGTGGAAATGATCCTAATACCGGAAACTGTGACCGCGGAAAACAAGAACGTTGTCATGCCACCGAGGACCGCACTCGGGATCGCGACCAACGCAGCTGCGAACTTGGCGAAGACACCCATGATGATGAGCCAGAAGCAGGCGGCGTAGCCGGCTTTGCGGTTGGCGCAGCGGGTAAGAGCAATGACGCCGTTGTTCTGCGCGAACGTGGACATGGGCGTGATGGTGCAGAGCGCAGCAATAACGCCGTTTAGACCGTCTGCGAGAACGCCACCCTGAATCCGCGAGTCGAAGAGCTCGCCATCAACCTCGAGGCGGGAAACGTCGCAGGTCGCAGTGATATCGCCAATGGCTTCCATGGCGAGCACCATGTAGACTGCAAGTAAGGGCAGGACAATGGGCCCGTACACCGAGAGCTTGAAAGTGTGCACCCAGATGAAGGACGCAGCCGGTGAGGCATCGATGCCACTGCGGTCGAAGTAGCCAGTTGCGCCGGCGATGATGCAGCCAACAAGGAGCCCGATCACAACAGCCGTGGACTTCATGATGGGAGCTCCAAAGCGCTCGCAGATGATGATAGTGACGAAGACAGAGAACCCAAGGCCGATGAACTCAGCACTGCCCCATGGAAGAGGGTGCGGAGCGTTAATTGTCGGGCAGAGCCGGAAAATGCCAGTTGTAGGCCGGCTCTGGCAATCACCGCTACCACCCGCCCAATTCTGGAATCCAGACTGGATCAATTTGACGCCGATGAGCATGACCGTGGGACCTGTGACGAGGGGTGGGAATATTTTCTTGAGGTACTTGGGCGCTGTGAAAGCCATGAGGATTTCGAGAAGCGCGCAGCAGGCTGCTGTACCGATGATGGCACCATAGCCGTCCGGGCAGGGCAGCTTGTTGCCGTTTGCATCGGTGGGACAGAAGCCCGTAGCATACATCTGAGACAGAGCTCCAGTAGCAACAGGAATGGTGGCAAATGAGGTGCCAACGACCGAGATCAGCCCAGTGCCGATGTAGTACGGTGTTCGCCAGATGTGGAACCGGGTGATCTGAATTGAAGAAAGAATGCCGCAGACGATCAAAGAGGTTGACACCAGATATCGTTGTATGTCGGGGGTCAGGTTGGCGGAGCTTGCTAGAATGATGGGAGGTGTAATGACTCCCGCCAACATAGAGAGCGCATGTTGAAACCCGAGGAGCATGGCTAGGAGAAGAGGCATCTTGTCGTGAAGGCCAAAGAAGGGCGCCGCTCGACGTTCCTTCTTCATGAAGGGAAGGTTAGGCTTGAAGAGGAATGCATAGTCGTATTCTCCAACGAGGCCATCCCTGGGTTTGTTAGCTTCAATGGTCATAAAAAACAGCAGGTTGGAAATTCGCACTTCGTGGTGAGAGCTTTCACCGTCCGTCGAGCTTTATCGGCATAGCCGCGCTTGGGGCCGTGGTTAGCTGGAGTTGGTAGCTGTGATCCTTCTGACATTGTGAAGATGGTTGTAGTAAGTGTCACTTTTGAGGGTTTGGTGGAACCTTTTGAGCTTTTCAACTTTTCATGCGCCCGAGACTAGCTCAGAGCGCAGGTTGGATCGTCGCGTAAATGATAAGGCACAGATCTGAATCTTGATAAGAGCGCTCGAAATGAAGTCGATGGCTGAATTGGATGACTGAACCGCTCGATCCGGTCTCCAGATATATGGTCGTGAGTGGTGAGTCTTCTGAACAAATTGATCGCGTGCGCTAGTAGAGCTAAAGGCGGGTATGCTTTTGGGAGTGGCTTTGATATTGCGGGGATCTGACGCACGAAGATTGTAGATCATCCAATGATGAGTGGGATGCTGATGGGATGCTGATGGGACTTCGATGGCGAGAGATGTGTGCAAAGGGATTGTCCGATCGAGGACTGGATGACCTTTATAGCTACTTGATCTATGCCTTTATCTTTGCCCAATGCTCACGATACACAAACTCAGATCTTCCGCGACCTAGCCCAAGGCCGATGAACCTCTACAGGGGCCCACAATGCTGGAGGCCGCCGAAGCGATGGCATCCTGCATCGTTATCCGCCGCGTGAGGGTCACGTCTCCACGGCACTGGGTGAGTATGCCCTTGTGGGAATTGAGCAAAGCCTGAGGCGGCGGCCGCAAACGAACGAGGTTGGCTAAACACTTAACGCGATGATAAGACGAGGAGCTTGGTGATTGGCCGATGTTGTCAGATCTTGGTCACGTGGTCCCGGTGGGCTCCGACGCATCCCACGAAGAGAACTACAAGTCCCACACTTCGGATGAGGAACGTCGGCTGTCCAGACTCAATGCTAGATTTTCAGGGGAGCATCGTCGCCGCACGCCGAGGTTTTGCCCACAGCCCGGTCGCCAGCGAAAGATTTGAGGCATTTCAATGCTTCGTCATCTACTTGATCCAGTCTGAGGACCGAGAGTCGAAATTCGCAACAATCGATAAGCCACGCAATGCTGCATCTCAGAGTTTTCAGAGTCGATTCTCCATAGCTGTCGATGGGACCTTGTTTAAGAGTGTCTTTCAGGAGCTGTCAACAATTTTCTCAAAAAATTCCCTTTGACAAACCAAGAGAATCTCGCAAGGGCTTGGTTACCCCCGCATTCTTTCCGCCATCACCATCGTTCCACGATTGGCTTGCTACTTCCTCTCGCCACCTCGCATTGAACACCTCGGACAGGCCATTTCAGTTCGACGGCTAGAGGATCAACAGGGCTCCACAAAGCTCTGTTGTATTTGCTATTGCGTTCGATTCGAAATGTTTGCTTGGCAGTAATGGCATCGAGTATGTATGAGGCTCATATCGAACGTTAAGAATGCGATTATGCGACCGACCTAAAAGAGAACATCGGAAGGGACTGAGACGACCAATATCAGCACACGGGTGAACTGTGTGTTGTTAAAGGTTGAGAAGGAATGAAGAGTTCTGTTCTCACGCCGACCTGCGTGACAATCGTATGAGTTCACTCGATGAACTAAGCGGATAGGGTGAGTGACGCTCCTACCACATGCAGGCCTACGTTATCCGCACAAAAGCGTTGAATGTTGTTGAACAAAACGGTATCCAACAATCCTCACTGAAATATTTCGGGCGGCCGAGACCACAGCTGCGCAGATGCCATTCTCATATGAAGCCGCGGCCCCGTAGAAAGTAAGTGGTTGCCTTGAGAGAAGGGATGGAATGATCGACACCTGGCATCAGCTGCATGCTTCTTCATGTCTGCCGGGCTCTCAACGTGTTTGTAGCAAGCACGAAATGCTGCATGATGGTGTTGAGCCCTTCTGCGCCTTTCCCCTTTGAGAAGAGCTTGCGACAAGCCGGCTCTTCTGCCGCGAAGCTGCCAACCACGAGGCAAATCGGAGCCTAGCCCTCCCGTACAGAGTGGCGGAGGCTTTGAAAACTTTGAGAGGCGGAAAAAAAAGTAGTTCAATGAAGAGGCGCTTGGTTTTGCTCTGCAGATCTTACGTTGGTTCAACGTGTTAACAGGTCGATATGGGCTACGTAATTGTGCGGGGGAGGGAGAACGCTGCCTCGGCTGAGATATCAACAGATACTGCAGAGAGCTATGACGCTACCTGGACAATTGAGATAAGGCTGGTGGTTGTATGTTGTGGGCGGCAAATGTCAAGACTGTAGCACCTACTAGCGAGGCATCATGGTGAAGTTTTGGCAGGCCACGAAGAGTGACCTGGAGCGGAAGTCTTGCCGAGCAGTCGTGTGTCAATTTTCGCGAAGCGAAGCCACGGAACAGACCGCCTTTTGATGGTTTTATTACCGTAGGGCTGAGTGATGAAACCAACGCAGCCGGTGGGCGATAATTACTCCCCGCGCGGAGCAACCATCGTTGCGCACTCGGGGGCACGGAGGTGCTCAGTCTGGGGAAGCCGGCCGTCCGGGCATCAGAAGTGGACAGGACGTTGTCTCGACACCATCATCGACGGGCGTTTACGGCCAGATGTGCGGTGCCACAGCTGTCGAGACCCTGCGCCAGCGAATAGCGGCCCGTGTGCGATGACTGTGCCAAAGTTACGTTCATGCAAGGTCCCAATTATCGCGTTTTAGCGGCAAAAGGTGCGTTCTTGTTGGGCTTCCAACATTAAGAAATTCATCCCGGTCGGTGGCTTCTCCCCTTCCACCGCCTTTATTATTCCACTCGCTTCCCGCGTCCATTCCTCTCTCCTTCACGCACCTCCCCTCCCCTCCTCTCACACCACACACTCGTCCTCCATCGACGAGGTCAAGCTTGTCGTTCGCTGCTGGAGCCCCGTGCATTGAGGCCATTGCCCTGCCTCCATCACCCACTCCATCCCTTCGCTCTCCCTCCCACACCGCCTGCACCATGTCTGCCATCGACTCTCAGAACGTCTCGCAGCCCTCTGCCATGGCCAGCACCTCGGAGCCAAACCGAAACCCGAAGTACGATCCGAAGAAGCCACACATCACCGACCAGCCCATCACCCGGAAGAATTGGTACAAGCACGTCAATTGGCTCAATGTACGTGTCCAGCATCGTATTCTGCCTCATTGCGTTGACTAACACCGTGTGAAGGTATTCATGATTCTCGGAATTCCCGCCATGGGCGTCGTTGCCTCGTTTTGGACCCCCTTACGATGGCAGACTGCCGTATGGGCCGTAATCTACTATTTCTGGACCGGTTTGGGCATCACGGCGGGTTATCATCGCCTTTGGGCACACAAGTCGTACTCTGCCGCTCTCCCGCTGAGAATCTTCTTGGCTGCTGTTGGTGGTGGTGCCGTCGAGGGATCCATCCGCTGGTGGAGCCGTGACCACCGCGCTCACCACCGCTATACCGATACCGACAAGGACCCGTACAGTGTCCGCAAGGGATTGATGTACAGTCACATCGGCTGGATGGTCATGAAGCAGAACCCCAAGAGAATCGGCCGCACCGACATTACCGATCTGAACGAAGACCCGGTTGTCGTCTGGCAGCATCGCAACTACCTCAAGGTCGTCTTCTTCATGGGACTGATCTTCCCCACTCTCGTTGCCGGTCTCGGATGGGGAGACTGGATGGGTGGCTACATCTACGCCGGTATCCTCCGCATCTTCTTCGTCCAACAGGCCACCTTCTGCGTCAACTCGCTTGCCCACTGGCTTGGCGACCAGCCCTTCGACGACCGCAACAGCCCCCGTGACCATGTCATCACTGCCTTTGTCACTCTCGGTGAGGGCTACCATAACTTCCACCACGAGTTCCCATCCGACTACCGCAATGCCATCGAATGGCAGCAGTATGACCCTACCAAGTGGTCCATCTGGGTGTGGTCCAAGCTCGGCCTCGCATACAACCTCAAGCAATTCCGCTCCAACGAGATCGAGAAGGGCCGTGTCCAACAACTCCAGAAGAAGCTTGACCAAAAACGCTCCAAGCTGGACTGGGGTATTCCTCTCGACCAGCTTCCCGTCATTGAGTGGGAGGACTACGTTGAGCAGGCCAAGAACGGACGTGGCCTGATCGCGGTTGCAGGTGTCGTCCATGATGTCACCGACTTCATCAACGAGCACCCCGGAGGCAAGTCCCTGATCAAGAGTGGCGTCGGCAAGGATGCTACCGCCATGTTCAACGGCGGTGTATATATGCACTCCAACGCCGCTCACAACTTGCTCTCAACAATGAGAGTTGGTGTGATTCGCGGTGGCTGCGAAGTTGAAATCTGGAAGCGCGCCCAGCGGGAAAACAAGGATGTTCAGTACGTCAAGGACGACGCTGGCAACCCCATCATCCGGGCAGGAAACCAGGTTACCAAGGTCCATCAACCCATGGTCAGCGCTAGCGCGGCTTAGGCCTTGTTTTGATTTGCATTCTTGTTTTCACACACTCATGAGCGAGGTTTTGGCGTTTTGACCACTTGATGCCACGGCGGCGGTAATTCTTTCGAGCATTCGTTACGGCTTAGACTGAGCTATGATTCGAAGAAGAGGTTCGGCTTCAAAGCCGTGAGACTTTTACATAGAATGGAACAAAAATCCATCTACGATTTTACATGAATATTTTTCGCACGCCTATTGAACAGCTACTAGTGATGTTGCAATTTGATGCGACCCCCCACCCTTACATCGCGGGGACAGACTCTGCGCACAATGCCTTACACACTACCAGGGTCAATGGACGACGAGGGCAATGTTAATGTCTGTTATTAATATAAATAGCTGTTCTAAAATGATATTAACGTGTAACATTCTTGCTAGAGCCTCCCACTGCTCTTCCCACATGGTTGTTGTTTGTTGTTGCCTACTTTCTCGCTTAAGCTTCACCTTCAACCTCACCTCTCCACGCAGGAATTGCCAACCCTAATGCAGACCATCACCAGGACGGCCCTTTCCCTGCTCTAGCCAGTAGGCGATACAGCTCATACTCTCTCCCATCATGGAGCCCTACGAGCCTCGCGGAAGCCCTGCGAGCAAGCGGCGAAAGCTAAATTTGAACCAACCAACTGCCGATGCGACTAACATAACGGCAATTGGGGAAGCGTCTTCGAACTCTCTGACGCGGCCCATCAGTCCTCCGCTGAGCAGGCGCAGGAGGTCTGCTACACCTGATGGGGCAACGCTGAGGGTGCTGGCACAAGCGCAACCTCGAGTTTCAACACAATCAACAACATCAACAATCGACCACGATACCCCAAATAGAGAATCTTCGAAATACATCCCGTCGCCCGTACAGCTCACCAGGATCAAGGATCTTTCTAAGGAGGAGAATATGGATACAGTTGGCCTCGAGGATATTCTATGTGATCCGATGATTCGAGAGTGCTGGAATTTCAATTACTTGTTTGATATTGAGTTTGTTATGTGAGTGTCTTTTAGTTTCATAGGGAGGGTTTAAGTGGACGATTTAAGCCGCTTGGAAGGATATTCAAGAAACTCTAGGTTGAAGGGAGAGGGGTTGGGTTACTCTACGAAAGCATGTTGTACCGGCTAGAAAGATCTGATCGCCACGTCTCTGGAATTTGGCACCAATATGCAGTCCCTTCGATTTTCCATGAAGAGAGGGGATGCTGATGAGGTGTTGTAGGGACAAGCTTGACCCGGATGTGAAGAGTCTCGTGACGATGAAGATCGTACATGGGTTCTGGAAGAAGGAGGATCGACGGAGGATTGGCATAATGGTAGGTTGTAGACTGCGCTCTTTTCCTCCCTAGATGACACAAAACTACCCATACACACAACATAGAATGAAACTAACATGGCTAGGAAACCGCTGAGCGCTACCCCAATGTCGAACTCATCAGTGCCTATATCCCGGACCCTTTCGGAACCCATCACTCCAAAATGCTAATACTTCTCCGCCACGATGACACTGCTCAAGTGATCATCCACACGGCGAACATGATTCAAAGAGACTGGCGTAATATGACGCAAGCCGTATGGCGCTCACCGCTCCTCCCACTCCAAGCACCAACCACAAATCCCCCAGGAAGCCAGACCAAGCCTCAGGAGTTTTCCATAGGTAGCGGAGAGCGCTTCAAAATAGACCTGCTCAACTATCTCAACGCGTATGAGAGAAAGTTGAGAAGATTGTCGGAGCAGATAGTAGCCTACGACTTCTCCGCCATTAGAGCAGCGTTCATCGGAAGTGCACCCTCTCGACAGAAACCCAGTGCAGCGAAACCATCGAAGCAGACATCTTGGGGCTGGCTCGGTGTCCGCGAGATTCTCTCTTCTATCCCCATTTTACCGATAGAAGACTCGGGATCGCCACCGAATATCGTCATACAGACATCCTCCATAGCCACACTGGGCCCAACACCAACTTGGCTCACAAACCTCCAATCCGTTCTCAGCCGCACATCCATACCTTCTCCAGGAGCCACAGTTCCTACGCTTCCCATCTTAAATGCCTCCGACTTCTTCACCCAACACAAACCGACCTCCCCGAAACCCAAGAGTCAATCGCCAGACTTCAACATCCTTTTCCCCACTGCCTCCGAGATCCGCGCCTCCCTTGACGGCTACAGCTCTGGCTTCTCAATCCACACGAAACTTCAGTCCCCGCAACAACAGAAGCAGCTCGAATATCTCCGACCGCTGCTGTGTCACTGGAGCTCCTCATTCTCGTCGACCCAAGGTGTGGAAACGACAGCGCGTAGAAAAGCGTACCGCGGCCCGGCAGCGCCTCATATAAAGACCTACATTCGATTTGCCACCAGTGAGCAAAAGAGCATCGACTGGGCGATGGTGACGAGCGCGAATCTATCGAAACAGGCTTGGGGTGAAATAGAGAATAAGAAGGGCGAGGTGTGGATTCAGAGTTGGGAGTGCGGTGTTGTTGTATGGCCGGATCTATTCAAATCGGATTCTAATGAGAGAGTGGCTATGGTGCCTATGTTTGGGAAGGATACTCCCAGCTCAGAAGACTGGGGGGAGACTGGGGGGATGAAGGTACAGGGGGATAGTGGGGGAATAGTAGTAGGGTTCAGGATGCCGTATGATCTGCCGTTTGAGTCGTACGGGGAGAAAGAGGTGCCCTGGTGTGCAAGTGCGGCGCATGAGGAGCTGGATTGGAAGGGGCAGGCTTGGGGAGGGTATCAACCTCATTAGAAGCATCTGTTCAGGTGAGTCTAGGGACAAATTAGCTGCCCCAATCAGGTACTGGACGAGATGAGTGCAAGGCCGAGACACCTGCCCATATCACGGGCAGAATTTGGCAAACGTAGAGCGGCACCACGGCGATAAGCTACGCCAGAGGATCGATTCTAGAGAACTGAATATCTTATGCACAGTATTCTGCCTGTCTTATCTTCAATACATCATTCCTTGCCCCCTGCATATACTCGTATCCCGCCTCACAGCGCACCCCACACAACTGTGGATCACATCTACTTCTTGTGCTCTTTAATCAGCTTCTCGCCCAACTCAATGTACTGCTGCTCTGCGTCCTCGGGTGACAGGCCTTCGTCGAGGTAGTGCTGCCACTTGTTGCGCTTGTACTTGCCCTGCAGAACCCATCAATGCCAATTCATCAAGATTATTATGTCAGTGGTGGGTGGGAAAGAGGAAGGGGAATTCGTACCGCCATGTCGAAGACGCCGGGCTTCTTGCTCGCGGCGATGTCTTCTTTTTGGGCAATTTTGGCCCAGGCGTAGAGCTGTGCGTGTCAGTATTGGAAAGTCAGGATGTAGGAGGTTTGGGAGAGAGGGGGAACTCAGGAATGACAGGAGGAATAGTATCGCATACATCGAGCATCTCCTCCTGTGAGGGTCCGGACTTGATCTCCCGCGTCTCGGCGTAGACTTGTGTGAATTTGTTGCTGACCATTTTTACGGTCGTGGATCGTCTTTTCCTTTCGTTTGGTGGAGAATGGACGTAGGTGTGAGATGGAGCGTGATAGGTGAGGTCAAGGAACAAACTGGTAGTGGTTGAGGTGTTAAATGCAGGCAGCGGTTGGGATGGCGGGGTGAGGGCTGGTGGGGCACGCATGACGATGGTTGTGACCAGTGTGGTAACGCTACTACTAGTTCTGGACCAGGGGTTGCTAGCGTGATGCTTCATGTGAACGTGACCGGGATATGTGATAGAGTGCTATGCGAAGTAAGATTATACATTGAAGATAGCATAGATATTGCAGAATAAGATGCCATATTATCATCCGAGAAATATCCTATAATATTCAAGAGATATCAGACGATTAAGGAAAAGACGGAAAAAATGGCTCCTCCAACAGCCTTCAGCGGCTCTGTGAAACTACTCAGTTTCTCCTGGCGTGGGTCAAATAAATCGACGAAACCCTCCAAACGCCATTCGTCAAATATCCTGGTGGCATCAAAGCCGGTCTCCTCCAGTGCTTCCAACCAGATGCCAATCACACCTTTGCCTGCTGCAACGTCCGTTACAGACCGAAAACCTTTGGGATCTTGCCAAGGCATTTTACAAGAGCAAGTAGCCTCAGGATCTTCGCCGCTCTGTAGAAGGGTGACCAGCATACGATGGATATGCCGGCGCATAACCCTTTCATAACGCAAATCTCCTGTATATAGGTAGCTGTTGTGCAGAACTTTAAACAGAAGATGGCTGCCGATGCTCGGACAGAAACAACTTTCCTTCATCCAAGGCACTGTGATGGAATAAGACCTCGAGAAAACCCGTGCTTTGATGCTGTCATCACCACCGCTGCAGAGATATACCAAGGCTTCGTAATGCTGGTCTATGAGCCGCTGCCATGTCTCAAACACGCTCCCCCAGCTTTTCCGGGTTAAATCATTGAAAATCTTATCTGGATTCTCGAAGACAAGATTCTCGAATCCGACGAACTTTTCATGGAACAGGTAGGCACCGTCTAAAGAAGGAATTTCCCTTCCTCCTAGGGACCTGTCCCATAATTTCTCGAGGACACCGGTATTAACAAATGGGTCTACTTTGCAACGACCTAAGCATAGTCTCCAGATCTCTTCTAATATGGTCACGTTCTTTTCGACCTGCTCAGCCCCGACGAGGAATCTTTCGAACAATCCGTAATGTGCATTCGCACATATTGTATTGAGGGAGTCTAAAAACTCATCCATGAAATGTGTGGGATCTGCGCCTTGTGATATGAGGAACTCGATCACTTTCTTGGCCTTCATCGTGTTTGATGGGTGTCCTTCTATGTCAAGGCTGTCGAGAGTAAGAGCCATGAGTGAAGTTCCATCATACGACACGTCGAAGGGAGAAGCCTTTTGATACTCGAATAGCTTTCGTACACCGTCAAGATCTTTTTTCTGGCAAGCCAATACAACCATTGCACTGCTAGGAATTATGTTATAGACTCTTGGAGTATACGTCCATGAAGGCCTGTGATACTCATCAAGAGCCCTCTCGACGGAGAGGATCTGGCCTCTACTGGAAAGCCACCGGAACGGAACTATTGTTATTTCGATTCGAACCGTTTCCTTCGGAATCACATCTCCGGCAGTAGATGTAGCTTGAGACATCTTGTATGTGGTTCTGGTCTGAACGAATCCAATTGGAAGAGGGAAATTCCTAAAAAATGTTTTCATGCGGACGCATGTGCCTTCTCGGGCTTGCCCTTGAGACATGTGATTAGGTAGATAGCGAAATTTCCGTTTGACCGCATAGGAATTTTCGCGGACAGTGTGTTTTGAAGAATTTGAACCGGTTGAACGGGACTTGTCGTCGGCAGATATGCCATGAGAGGAGTCGTAGTATAAGAGCGATGCGTTTTTGGAGTTATTTGCCATTCTTTGGCTTGACTGACCGAATTCGATGTTTTGCATCCAGTCCTCCAGGCGTGATTCTAGAAGGCGTTGAACGCTCCCTTCCACTAGTGTTGGCATATCTGCACTCAGGGTCTGAATAGACCGGTCTATGCCCTTCAAGACGTCTGCGAGCTCTTCCACTTTCGTTTTTGTTTCCATCGTAGTACAGTGTATTTCTTTTGATATCATACATACGGAAGAAACGTTTGTTTCAATGCGTCTTAGGGATTGTTGAGCATGTTGTGCATGGGTGTTGAAGTCTTTCCGGAATGCACTGATTGAATGTTAATGCCGTTAATGTATAAAAAGTTGTGAGTACCTACCTTGTGATTTGGAGTTGCATACCTGACATAGTAGCGAGTAGGGAAGTCTTCGCGCGCTCTAGCCTTCTCAGCCACTCCTCAAACTCAGTTTTCTTATCATTCGCGAGGATCTGCTTCCATAGTTTCTTCGGTCCGCCCTCAAACTTTTCGAAATCATGCTTTAGTAACTCTGTTGCAAGAGAGTCAAAGACATCTACACATCCAGTAAGAGTAGCCACAAAGCTCTGCTCTATGTCGTGGGAGATCTGAGATTGATCAAGCGTAGATAGCTGAGTTAAAGTGCCTTCGAAGATCTTTAATTCATAGTGTATCGTCTTGATCAATCTGGGGGCTGATTTGATGCCTTTGAAAAGCTCTCGAAGCCAGCTAATTCCCTGGAGGGCTTGGCCAGTAAGGCCAATAAACTGCGCGGCAAAGCAAGCAGCGCTGGCTGGGTCCATGAAAAAGATAAATATGTATATAAAGTATTTGTGAATAGGTGCATGCCGATGTGAAGAACGTTGGGACGAAATCACGACGCTGAAAAGGCAGAGAGATTTTGAAGCATAGAAGGTTTAAAAGTGAGACACGCATTCCTTTGTGGCTGGGCCGTTGCTGCCTCTATACCTTGTTCAAGCAAGCAACAGATAGAGACACAGGTAGACAGGCATCTTGCATAGCCCCTTAGCCTGCGGCCTTGCATGTTCGACAGGGAATGGTTGGTGTGGGGGCCCTCCCGCCGGACCGTCCCATTTTTTGTTCATTCACTGCAGATTATTAGCGCTCCCGTGTTGGTTGATGAAGTCGAAACGAGGGAGTAGGCGCTGTCGTTGATCCATATGCAGCCCTGTGGCACAGCGAGGGACCCCAAGCGCTTAGAGCTTTACCTCGTCGCAATCAACCATCGATCCCTGGGGGGAGGTGTATAGAGATTAAACTCCCGAGCTGAAGTACCCTGACGCCGATCGGTTTGAGTGTTTCATGCGCGATCTTTGTCGCCGTGATGGATTGTGAGCGCGAGCAAGGCTCCTTTCTCGAGGCTGAAGCGACATGGCCCTTCTGGAACACTACATAGTTTTGTTTCTAGATCTAACCAGCAGTAGGATGTAAAGACAATAGAGAAAATGTGGATAGAGTGTTTGAATGTCGGATGATAGGTGGTTTTGAGTTTCATCAATGGACTGTTAGGAATGCTGGGAGCGCAAAGTTCAACTTGTGCAGCGAGAGCGATAATAGAAACAGAAGCAGCGCAATAACTACAGCAGTTTTTTTTTTCCCTTTTTTTTTTTTCAATACAACTCAGTTATTGACGACATTAGATTTGACACAGAGAGCAAGGATTGTGTAAGATGCAACGTGAACTGATGGCAGAGTAAAGGTATATGCAGAACAGTGGTATCAAACTCCTAACACATGACTTTTGGAGGGTTTGCAACTTAAGAGCGAGTCCCCTACGCTTCGATTCTAGAGACGAGGCTAGACCTTGGATGTGTTAGCCTTGGATATGATGAGTCGTCTAGAAGACATGCACAAACCCTGAATTGCAAACTGTCCCTTGAAAACCCGATTTTGCTGCTCGAGCTGGTTGCTTCCGCTCCTTGTTTATTATCTCGAGGTAGAAATTAACCTCAGATGTCACATCATTTCAATACCACCTTCTCCAGACTCTTTTCCACGATCGGGACGTACTCGGCCAGTCGGTTCGGATCCCTCAGCATTACCAAGGCATCTTCACCAGACCCGACCAATGTCTTCCTCACCACTTCGTACTTCTCTTCCCTCGCCGTATATTCTCTGATGACCTCGCCCGTCGCGAACTCCACGTATACTCTTGTGTCCCGTATTCGTACTAGCACATCATCTAGTCGCATGAAGAAGCGCGAGAGAAGGAGAAGCCTCTCCGGCATGACCCGAATTTTGCATGAAAGCATAGCGATGCCGTTGTCCGCGAGCTCGTCCTCATAGAGCATAACGTCGTCGAAGAACAGAATTGGGTCCGGACGTCTGAGAAGAGCGAGGGGTATCGGTGTATCGGTGGGCTGCAGGGTTGGACTGCCGATTTCTGATCCCTTGTATTCGGTGCTGTAGGACCAGTCGAAGGGCTTCACGACCTCTTTGATGTCCTCGAATTGCTTCTGGCTGACGGACTGTCAGCATACAGCCCTGCAAGCAAGATGGATGCAAGTGAACTAGAATCAGAGAGCCGCCTACCGGTTCTGCTGCCACTCTTTCGAGTACGACACCTTGAGCATAGACTCTCCAGTCTTGTCTACACGGTCCAGAGCGTCGAAAGCATTGAACTCGAGGCACCAGCCGCTCGGAAGGTGCTCGATGCGTGCAAAGTTGTCACCAAAAATCATCTCTGGCGGCGTAATCCCTAGCTTCTTGGTCATCTCCTCGATCGGGCCAGCTTTCAGGATGGGCAGCTTTCGCGTGGTGATCTTGAATGCATCTCGGGTGATGGAGGTGTCCTCGCCAGGCGCATGGGTATCGAGCGGCGCACCGTTGAGCTCAGTCATCGCTGCCGTCAGACAGTGTTTGGGGAGAAGTTGTGCCGGGGGTGATGAGAGTGCAGCTAAGAATATTTTAAAAAAAAAAAAAACGACGAAGTCAGAGCAGCATTTGCGGGGATGTGGGGGAATCGGGATATCGTCGGCCTGGCCTTGGTCCCGATCCGGACTAGTCTCTGGAGGCAAGCTGGATTGCCGTGGCAACGGATTGTTTGACCAAAGCGCCGCAGAACGTCAAACCTGCTCTATCTCACCTCGACCCTCAGCACCCGGCGGGCCATTTGCTCTTCGTTGCAGCAGCTTTCAATTGTTCCCTTCTGCATTTCTGTTACCATTCTCTCGTTTATCCACCCAGGCATTCTCAACCTCTGAGCACACAACATGGACGTCTCTAATCTCGAGGCCGCCTTCGAGCGCATCACGGTCACAGACGAGAATAATGATCTGGTTGTTACTTCTAGCACTTCTACTTATCATAAATCTAAAGTAAGTACCCTTTTCACACATTCATGCCTTCGACATCGATCTAACATCACGGAAGGGCACCGTGTCAACGACTGCATCATCAGCCGGTCTTACGTCGTCAAACTCAGCAGTCAATCGCCAGAAATTGCCTTTGCAGAAGCTCGCTGCTGCAAACGCTAGCAGAATAGTCAATGCTAGCATTACGAAGGTCACGCTCCCATCCCAGGCCAACCAGGGCCGCTCTTCGGCCGAGATTTCTGCCCACCGCCGCACCCTCGCCGATTCCGTCATCTACATTCAACCTTCAGCCGCAAAGCAATGGTCGCTTCCTATGTTCGATATTGGCAAGCCTCTCGGTAAAGGAAAATTTGGCCGTGTGTACCTCGCCAAAGAGAAATCTACAGGTTTCGTCTGCGCGCTCAAAGTCCTTCACAAGGACGAGATCGAGAAAGGCAAAGTCGAGAAACAGGTCCGCCGTGAAATCGAGATCCAATCCCACCTCGCACACCCCAACGTCTTGCGTCTCTTCGGCCACTTCCACGACAGCAAACGGATCATCCTGATTCTCGAGTTCGCTGCCAAGGGAGAATTGTACAAACATCTGCGACGCGAGCAGCGATTCCCGGAATGGAAAGCCGCCCAGTATATTGCCCAGATGGCTGCCGCCTTGAAGTAC
Source organism: Beverwykella pulmonaria (assembly GCA_001599595.1). Lineage (NCBI taxonomy): Eukaryota > Fungi > Ascomycota > Dothideomycetes > Pleosporales > Melanommataceae > Beverwykella > Beverwykella pulmonaria. Next base: position 1,674,775 of record BCHH01000009.1, on the reverse strand, counting down.
CTTCACCGGAAACACATAATGCACCGGGATATCAAACCTGAGAACATTCTTGTTGGCATCCATGGTGAACTGAAAATCTCCGATTTCGGATGGTCGGTTCACGCGCCAAACAACAGGCGGAGCACCATGTGCGGAACTCTCGACTACCTCCCTCCGGAGATGCTCCGAGGCGCTGGCAAGGAGAACTTCTACAACGAGAAAGTTGATTTATGGAGCTTGGGGGTGCTAATGTACGAGTTCCTGGTCGGCGAGGCACCGTTTGAGGACACGCAAGTCATGACATATCGGAAAATCTCAAGAGGGGAGTACACGGTGCCAAATTTTGTGAGCGCGGAGGCAAAGAATTTGATCAAGAGGGTAACTTGCACCGTCACCTATTGTTAAAGCTACACTAACACGACTCTAGCTACTCGTCCTCGACCCTGAGAAGCGCATCCCCCTTGAAGAAGTCGAAACACATCCTTGGATCATCAAGTACTGTCAGAAGGGCGAGCGTGCGTTTAATCGCGCCTCGGGAGAGAAGTTTCGAAGTGACTCGGAACGGGAGAGCTGAAAGCCTTCTGAACCTTGAATCGGCAGACTTTCGGTATTTTTGAGTCCAATGTATATGAGTCAATCTTCATGACCAAGGCGTTTATGACTGTTGGTCAAGGGTTAGGTGCATGAGTCGGAGTTTAGGGATACGGATCTTTTTTGAGGCCTACGGCATGAGCACAGCGAAGCTGACGTTTCGATGATGAAATCACAAGTCAATCTCTCGTATTGTGATTCGAAGTCTGCTTCAGATTCAATATCATCAAAAGCGAAAACCGTATGGCGTTGCAATACTACCATTTTCGTTCATCTTCCGTTTCCAACAAGGTGATCAGAACAGGAGCCCACTCTGGATAGATCCCAGCTCTTCTTCAATGACCACTTCTCAAAGTCTGTCTACCAGGCCCAGAGAATTCCTCCGTAAAGTGTACAGAAGAAGCAAACATTGACGACCCGTCCTCCACGCCGTGCATCCAATGCCCACCTCTTCCAAGAGAACACCGCCCAAGCGCATAATCGTCCAACAACCCCAACCCTTCCCACCCACAACACACCCTCACCACCACCTCGCGCCAAATATCTTCGGTGCGGCCCTCCTCGCATCCCCTTCCCCACCCTCCAAATAAATCCTCTTCTTCCCCTTAACATCGACGCTCAACTCTTCATACACGAATTCCTTCTCGCTTGGCCTCCGGCTCAAATGCACGTTAACTGTCCCTCTCCCCAGCGGCCCTTCTACATAAAACTTGAACTTGAGGTGCTCGGTGCCCCACTTATCGGTCTCGGTGGTGCTATGCAGGAAGCGGTTCCGCGCCATGCGGCTCCAGGATGCCTCGCCGAAGGCACGGATTTCGGGGCCGGGGCCTAGGAGGGACTGACATTGTGGGGAGGCGCGGATGAGAGACGTGGAGCGGTTGAAGTGTGCGGTTTTGGAGGAGGGGGAGAAGACGTCTGTGAAGAGGAGGGTTGCTACTGCTCCCTGTTCCATTTCATCAGCATACATAGCTTTCTAGTTCCATCACAGCGCGTTGGTGTGTGTGAGGGTGGAGTACTTACCGTCAGAACCACACCTACGACTACAACCGCCAGGTTGAAGGATTGCTGCGTTGTGCGTGCCGCTTTCTCGCCTATGCTTAGGTCCCCCCACCGCACGCTCCCTGTGTCGTTTGTGACGGTTACTGCTCTCCGAGGTGGGCCGCTGGGGCCGCTGTTAGGTGTACTGGTTGCGCGCGGGGCGTAGGAGGAAGTGAAAGGTGCGGCGCGGGGTATAAGAAGGCGGGGCCGTTGGATGCGCGGGTGTCGGAGGACGGGCTTGAGCATTGCGATGGCTTCGGTTGGGTGGTATGGGAGTGACATTGTTGTGTTGTTGGTGTGTGGATGGGTAAGGTGTGGGATGGATGGAGGTCTGGGTTGGGGAGTCGTGATGCCTCGGCAACTCCCGTGGGAGCTCAACGTCAAATAAATCCTATGGTATGCTTGGAAAGGGGTATTCCAAGAGAATAGGGAAAGAAAGAAAGAAAGAAAGAAAGAAAGAAAGAAAGAAAGAAAGAAAGAAAGAAAGAAAGAAAGAAAGAAAGAAAGAAAGAAAAAGGCTCGGCTACTTGAGCACCTGAACACGGGCAGTATCAAGCACCGAGTCAAGTCGTTTAGTAAATCGCAGTAGAATGCACCGCCTGTGACACCCTATGATAACAGACATATTGGAAGCTGGAACACGCTACTCTACCGAATTAATCGAGCGTAATATGTTTTAAGAATCTATGTTTCCTTTTTGTATAATTCCTAAGCCCTCATTTTTCCCTGCCCTAACTCCAGAACCGACCGTAAACTTCATGTCATCTTCTCGTATACGAAACTCAAAACTGAAATCAAGAGTGGTGCACATCTCCATGCTCGCTTGCGGACCGCCCAAAACTCGGCGTACTTGGCCTACTTTTTTCAATCCCAAAGAAGGCGACATTTTCCCTCAGCGCCACATATTCACTGTCCGCATAGCCCAACGCTTCACGGATCTGCGTGCTATGCAATCCTTTAATCCTCCGTATTTCTGCTGCTGAGTAGTTCACGACGGCGCGTCCGACCTCGAAAGGTGCGGGGTTGTGCAGTTCATACAGCACCGGGGTGACGACCTGAGAGGAATGACTGTGTACAAGAGCGGGATGAGGTGTATGGGTAGGATGGTGTTGAGGGTTGCGTTGGGGCGTTGGAGAATTGATGGAGTGGGCAGTGAGCTGAGGGCGAGGGGAGCTGGATGAAAGGGGTTTGACAACGACGATGCGGACGGCTTCTTGTTGGATGAAGTAGCCTTCCACGTCTACGATGCCGACGGGGAGGAGACCCATTTTATCGCTGAGAGCGTGCCAGGCGCCGTGGTCGATGTAGATTGTGCCATGCGGGGCCAGGCCGTGCAGGATCCAGAACCAGCGGTCGCGGATGGGGTGTGCGATAGGAAGGAAGCGAGTATGGAGCGGGACGGGCTCGGGGAGCTGTGGCGAGGGAGTGCGTGCTGGAGTATCTTGAGGCGTCGAGGTCGATGGGGTTTCCAGGGCGTGGCTTGCAGCGAGGAGGTTAAGTGCTGCTGTTTGGACTAATGGGACATCGTCGTGCTGGAAGTTCGAGACGCTGCTTCGGCTTGACAATCGTGAGGCCTTCTGCGTCTCGGCATATTTTATAATGGCGCCAATGTTGCCTGGTTTCGAGGATTTGGTGATGACCGTAGTGACGCCCGCAGAGATGGCCAAGCGCGCCGCAACAATCTTCGTCGACATGCCCCCCGTCCCAAGTGCCGACCCAGCACTCGAAACATCTGCATCAAGCTCGGCAATATCTTCCACGACTTCAATTGCCTTAGCATCTGGGTGCGTCCTCGGATTCTTGTCGTACAAGCATTCGACGTCTGTCATTAGGAACAGATAGTCGGCCTGCACCATTCCCGCTGTGATAGCAGACAAGGTATCATTGTCGCCAAACTTGATTTCGGTAACAGCTAGTGTGTCGTTCTCGTTGACGATGGGGATGACTTGCATGTTCAGAAGCTCAATAAACGTATTCTGTGCATTTTGATACTGCGTCCGGTCCGCGATGTCGTTCCTCGTCAACAGAATCTGCGCAATCGGTTGCCTGACATGGCCAAAGAGCTGGTCCCACAGACTCATGAGTCTGCACTGACCAATTGCCGCTAGGGCCTGTACCTGCGGGAGATGCTTCGGTCGTTTTTCGAGGTCCATTCTCCGCAGTCCAACACCAATGGCGCCGGAGGAAACCAGTACGACTCGGTGTCCATCTTGACGTAGCTTCACACATGTCTCGACGATGGCGGAGAGGATAGAAAGGAGCGGCTGATGCGTTTTTTCGTCGACAATGGAGCTTGTTCCTGGGGAAATAAGTAAGTTCATCTCTTCTGCTGAATGTGGGTTGCAATACTGGTCGGTAATTACCAAGTTTTATAACGACGGTGAGCTGGCCGGGGTGTTTTTTCAGGTGTACCGCCATCTTAACTGGGGGGATACGTGCATCCGAAAGGAATGGCTATGAACGTGAGGGAGGGTGAGGGAATATGAGGGAAGGCAAGGGTAGGACTTTGTTTTTGTGGTCTGATACAGTATGACTGTCACGACTGTATTTATGGATATGAACTTTTGAGCCAGAATACGCGATCGCTTGGGGTCTGGCCAATCAGGAGCCTAGTTGCCTCCGCAATTACCACTTCAACTTTTTCCATGAACGCGCCCACGTGGCGCCCTACGCCCTACCGTTTCCCTACATCTTCGACATTGGACGCCCTCCCCGCCCGGATTCCAGAATCGCATCCACCATGTCCAAGTCTGAGCAGCCGACGGATGGCGCACCCACCACGGAACCCACGACACCAGCCGCCAAGCTCGATCCCATCTACTACAACTGGTCCAACACCTTCACAATCCTCCTCTCGCGCATGAACGGCTCCCGTGATGTTGCCCTCGAGCAAAAATACTTCTCCGAACAGGACGCCATAAACGAAGAGGCGTACTGCCGGCGCTGCGAGTCCAACAGGGACTACCTCCTCAAGTACTCGCCAATAATACGTTTCATGCGCGATGAGGTCGGGAAGTTGGGGGGGGACTTGAACGAGAAGAATATACATTGCAGGCTGTGTACGCAGGAGCAGTCGGGTGGATTCCATATCGATCATGGGATTCTGCTTTGCGCGAACAAGTTCAGGAATAGAGGGCACCAAGAGGATACCATGGCGCATGAGATGGTGCATGCGTGGGACCATCTCAAGTGGAAGGTTGAGGGCGATAACTTGAGGCACCAGGCTTGCTTGGAGGTATGCGACTCTACCTTCCTCGACGCGCATCGGGAAACATGCGCTAATTGTGGTCTAGATTCGCGCATCAACACTCTCGGGCGAGTGTCGCTTCACCCGCGAATTCTTCACAAGGAATCAATGGCGCATCACAGAACAGCTGCAGAACTGTGTGCGGCGGAGGGCAACGCTGTCGCTGATGGCAAGACCAGGCGTCAAAGATGATGTCCATGCAGCCAAGATCGTGAACGAGGTGTGGGACAGTTGTTTCACGGATACGCGGCCGTTTGATGAAATATACAAGTGAGACGAGTCATGTAGGTTTGGATGCGCACCACATGTACGAACAAGAGCTGGGATGTAATATACAACGTACGATTAGATGACATAGACGAGGATGGAGTGGACGCATAGCGACGGCGTTGGTATTTGATCATTTCAATATGACTACTCTTCACTCCAGTGTGCTTATTATTTTGGTAGATCAAGCTTGGGCAGCCTTCCCCATTCGATATATGAGAGATCTAGAGTTATCCTTGGTGGCAAGGAATGTTGGACAGCGACTTTGCAATCCATGGATGCATGTGAATCATCGTAAGAGAGTTCTTAGCTAATCAACACTGCACTTCTGTGCCCTACTGTCATTGCAATGCGTTGGGATTCCCTCAGGAGAAGCTTTACGAAAGTATGATGTTCAACATCATATAAGTAGACTTTGCTACCTTAACCCAGCATAACAAACCTTCGAGCTGTTGTGCATCTTTCGGGCATGCAAACATATTCCACGTTTTCGTCGGCTTCGCGAGTAGACTTGCTTTGTGCATGGCTCCTTTCAATCTCCTCTTTGTTGACTGAGATGGGGCATAGTGAGATAGAGTGATCCGCATCCGCAGTGGCGATATTTACCCCGTCTCGTGATACTGAAGCAGGGTCCAATCTGAGGTCTTCTGGAAGATGTGGACGAACGAGGGACTGGGGCCCCTCGTTGCCATAGTTCTGGAATGAATCAGGCATACTGGTTACAAGGAGCGCAAGGAGAACGATAGAGTGTGGCTAATCTATAAGACCGAATGTGCGATTAGAAGATCAGTTTCCTTTTTAGAAGTGAGAAAGTTTGTTCGCTGCATGAACTTCATGTTGTCTTAGTGACGGCTTATATGTCTGTGCAACAAGATCTACAATTGTGCCTCGAGTTCACATACTAGTGATGTTTAGATCTTCCGAAACAGAGATGTTGTTCGGCTCAAGATCATCAGACAAGGGGTCTCCTCATCACTGCAGACCAGAGAGCAGTAAAGACAGCGTATGCATAGACGGTACGGAGTTTGGAGCCTGGGACGAGACGAAAGAGGTGCTGCGTCTTAGGTAGAATGAGCAAATCCAATCCCTATGCATGCATGAATTCCAACATCTATGTCGAATTGCTGCTCTGCTGAAAGCCATCCAAGTGTTGAGTGATGCCGGTACCGTAGAGTGACTTCCGGCAGATGGGTAAACAGTTCAAACTGGTACTGTAAAGTTCTATAGTGGCTGCTAGAGGAGTGAGGGTTAGAATCTTGCTCGAGAGATGACCGAAGTATTCCCAGCTCCGTCGTAGTAGCAATTGAAGCGGGTGGCTAGAGCAGCGGAGCAGAAGCGGCAAGCCCTGCCGAGGCTACGACTCTTCTGTGGCGTTGGACAACATCCGTCTTGAACAACGCATTCAACACTCACAATTCGCACCCTCATTCCTGCGCAAAACTCCCCTCCTGCGCGCCCCTTCCCATTCTCACTCCACTCACCGCCAAAATGAGTGGAAACAAAAAGTCCACCCTCACGGGTTATCTCCCCGATATCCTGATGGCGGCTGCCGCTGTAGGACCCCCGTGCCTCAAGCACATGTGCAATTGCCCCTCTACTTCCCTTAACCTCGCACCTAAGCCCTGCTAATCAGAGTATGTATACAGCCGCTGATAGCCTACTTTGTAATCAAATCCCTCCTCTCACGTCTGGACCCCGACGCGCAACAAAAAGAAGATGCAAAACGCACCGCCTCCCTCGCAAACCGCAAACTCGGCGCAATACTCGCCAACAAGCAAAACACCGAGTATGATTCAGATGACGAGGAGGGATATGGATCGTCGAGAAAGTTAAGGATGGAGGATCTGGAGCTCACGCCGTACGAGCAGACCATCGCTATGGAGGTGGTGGCGCCAGAGGAGATTCCGATTACGTTTGACGGTATGCAATAAACTATTACATTGGAAGGAAAGAAGAAGACGAGAAACATGATTGTGGAGAGGAAATGCTAATTCAATCTGCGCGGAACAGACATCGGCGGCCTAGACCCCATCATCGAAGAGCTCAAAGAATCCGTCATCTACCCTCTCACCTTGCCGCACCTCTACTCACACTCGTCCTCTCTCCTCAGCGCACCTAGCGGCGTCCTCCTATACGGCCCTCCGGGCTGTGGCAAAACTATGCTAGCCAAAGCCCTCGCGCACGAATCAGGCGCACGCTTCATAAATCTGCACATCAGCACCATAACAGAGAAATGGTACGGCGACTCGAACAAGCTCGTGAATGCAGTTTTCAGTCTAGCGCGGAAACTACAGCCTACTATCGTCTTCATCGACGAGATTGATGCTGTGCTCGGACAGCGGAGAAGCGGGGAGCATGAGGCAAGCGGGATGGTGAAGGCTGAGTACGTCCCTTTCCCCCAAATGCCTACCCCTCGGACATATCACAAACCTAACATCGCAAATGTAGATTCATGACACATTGGGACGGCCTCGCCTCCTCCACGCGCTCGGGCAGCACAACCCCCCAACGAATCTGCATCCTCGGCGCCACAAACCGCATCCAAGACATCGACGAGGCTATCCTGCGGCGGATGCCCAAGAAATTCCCCGTCGCGCTTCCCAACGCCTCCCAGCGCCACAACATCTTCACCCTCATTTTGCGAGGCACGAAAATAGACACCGCAAACTTCGACCTCGACTACCTCGTTCGTGTATCCGCCGGCATGTCCGGCTCCGATATCAAAGAAGCGTGTCGGGACGCCGCTATGGGGCCGGTGAGGGAGTATATACGGAGGAAGAAGGCAGACGGCACACTGAAGGGACGCAGAGGCGTAAAGGAGAGCGATGTGCGCGGGCTGAGGACAGAAGATTTCTTTGGGAGGGCGAGGGCGAGGGAGGAAATTGGCAGGGAGATGGAGGACTTGGATGATATGGTTGTTAATGCGAAGGAGGGCGCGAGGAAGATACATACCACTGAGGAGAGTGAGACAAGTTCGTCGGAGGGGACCGAGAGCGGCGACGATGTCTACGGAGACCCGGCCGAGACGGGGATCCCGACGGCTGTGCGGTAGCAAACCACTTGTCTATCTGCCCGTCATTCCCTTTCTGCGTTGGCAAGGTTTGGTGTATGTACATTGAACGGTTCGGGGTCGCGGGGGTGTGCAAGAGCGTCTGGAAACGTATCGCACATCGTATATATGGGCGGCGTGTGTATCTGAAGGGACGGTCAACGTGGCAGCATTTTCGGCGTTCAGTCTCAAGGAAGGGTTCGGATAGACAGCAGGTTGGACTGGGACGGCGACATCTTGGGGTGATATCATGCTACTCAATACACAAATCTGGTACGATCCATAGTTTACATCATTTCACACGCAAACCGCTGAGCAACCCGCAACTTAGAAGTCAGTGTATCATTTTGTTCCACTTTACCACGTTTCTATCAGAAACAGCGCAGAAAGCCAATGGACCCTCATCTCCATTTGTAAAACCATCCTCCCACCCACCATCTACTCCTCAGTCTCCTCCTCTTCCTCCTCATCTTCATCCGCATCCTCAGCAACCTCCTCCTCCGCATCCTCCGCGTCCTCACCCGTATCCTCAATCTTAAGATCCGCTACCGTGCCGCCTTCCCTCTCCAATCTCAAATACTCCTCCCACTCAGGGAACATCTCGTCGTCGCCCTCGCCGTCAGCAGGCGGAGTCCCCAATAATCTCGCCACCTTGGCTTTGCCATCCTTCTCCAACGCCGCTTTCCATTTCTTGACCAACGCTGCAGTTCCACTCGGCTTGTACGTCTGAGAAAACAAGACGGCCTCGGCGAGACGATTGGTCTTTGTGAGAAGCTCGATGCACGCGTCCACGTCGCCGATTTGCCAAAGCGCCGAAAACGCAACGTTGTTCGCAGTCGCAGTTTCCGCCAGTTGGGCGAGTTCGCGGAGGCCAGCTTCGTCGGAAGTAGCAGAGTAGACGAGGAGAAGGGACCCGAGATCTTTGGCTTTGACGAAGCATTCTTGGGCGAGCTTGACGTCCCAGCCTGTAAGTGCTGCGTCGCCGACTGTCTTCCACTTGTGCTCTGTGTCTTGTTCCCTCGCAATCTCGGTTGCTTGTTTGAGATCTCCTAGGGAAAGGGCAAGGTCAAAGCGGTGCTCTGGGTCGGTGGCAACCTTGAGAGCTAGCTCCTTATATCCTTGGCCTTCCAGGAACCGGGCGATTTTGTTATTCTGATCTTTGGGCACGTTGGGAAGGACTTCTTCGGCGGCCTCAAGATCGCCTCGGAGAACAAGGGTTTGATACTCGACCACGGCGAGGGAGAGGGCGAATGAGACCACGTTCACATCCTTGTCCGCAACGTAGATTCTAGAGTCACGGGGGAGGTATCCGAGGAGGTAATGGGGTGAGTCGAAGTGTGAGATGGTGTAGGACTGATCGCCGACGAGGTAGTTAAGGCGGTTGGTGCTGTTTGTGTAGATGAAGCAATCGCCAACCCATGCACCTGTCCGCACACTGGAGTTTGTTAGCCCCAATTCATATCAGGAGAAAAGATTGCTTGCCTCTCGTTTATGTCGCAGACCACCTCGAAAGCCGATTCCGCGCCATCTTCATCAATATCACCGTTTTGCACAGCTTCTAGGTAGTTCTCACGGGAATACCGAAGAACGTAGAATGTGTCTTCTGTTGCCAGTGTCACTAGTTCGCCGCTCTCTGACCAGTAGACACTCTTTGGCTCGACTTCTATCCTTCGGACTAAGGCGCCGCTGTCCCAGTCAAAAAGGCCAATGCCACCTTGACCTTTGACACCAAGGAGGATGCCACCGCTAAGACCATCCGCCGAGAATCCAACATTCAAAACACTCCGCTCCTTGAAGTTGCGGAATATCTTGACGCTTGTAGACGACTCGCGTATAGCATAATCCTTATCGTGCTCTTTAGAAGCCCAGCAGAAATCTAGTGCAGAACCGAAAGCTTGGTTACGGAGAGCAAGTGCCGTGTAGATGATATATTCGCCATCGCCACAGACAGCGACGAATCGTCCATTTGGCGAGTGTAGCAGTGACTGGGGGTAGATCTCGGTTGTTCCTAGATCTTTGGTTGGGAGCGTCAGGCGTTCAGCGTCTTTCAGCTTCTCGTTACCGACTTTGATTACAGCAGTGATGATCTCGTTGTGCCTGGCCCACAATACCTTTCCTCCGGCATCCATGCTGACTGCTGGTTCTTCTCGCCCCATGGAAATGACAACGGCTCCATCGTCGAAACCGAGAGCGACGCCATTTTTCCCTTTCTGATAGGCTACACACCAAGCTCGTTCTAGGCCGTAATTCAATGACTGTTCTAGCCTGTACGTCGACGAATGCCAGATCTTGATAGTGCCATCCTCGGATCCAGAAATGATCACCGGAAGCTCAGGGTGGTACACCGCGAAGCTCACATTGGAAGTATGTCCTTCGAGCGTGGCGATGAGAGCTTTGGTGGTGTAGTCCCAGACTTTGACGGTTCGATCATCAGACGTGGTAAGAAGATATGGTTTGTCAGATTGCGGATAGTAGTCAACAAAATTCACACCCTTTGCCTCGTGTGCTTCGAGGGTGAAGTTGGGTGTCGCGCTACCCAATGACCAGATTTTCACCGTTCGGTCGAGACAGGCTGAAGCGAATGTGTTTGGATCCTTGGGGTTTATGGCAATGCCCATGACATAGTGGCCGTGCCCTTCGAACACCTGGACGCCTGCAAATCGTGAGTAACCACTGAACAAGGTCCCATTTCCAAAGGGGGAAGCATATCCACGTACATTTCCATGACTTTTCCCAGTCCCAAAGCTTTATTGTCATGTCATCCTACAACTGCATCAGTTTATGCCATTGAACATGTCAATCGCCGAACCCACACTAGCAGTCAGCACAAAGGGCTGTGTTGGGTGAACGGCAATGGCGCGAATATAGTCCGGGTGCGCTTCGAAAGACGTGACCTTCTCCGAAGTGTTGTAATTGTATACGCGAAGCTGAAAGTCATCGGAGCCTAGAGACAGAATGTGTCAATCCTTGTTCTATGGGTGTGCGGTTGGAGGTCCCACCTGCGACTATCCAATTCTTTCTCGCAATGAAGCGACCGGCTCGAACTGGCACATCGGTGAGTTCGAACGTTTTCACAATCGATTGCGATACATAGGACCAGATGTGGACGTGGCCTATGGCCGTCAGCTTCTCTACTCCTTCGCTGGCATTCCCGCAATCGCATACCGCTGTATAAGGTCGTGAGAATCCACGGCTCCGTCGGGTGAAAGTCTTCGGGCCTAGTTTAGCAATGTGTAAGACCTTGGGCAGGTGTATTCTATACCAATTCCTAAACATTGTTAGCGGGGACGCCTTCATGAGGTGTTGGCAACGAGCTTACCCTTAACCCTCTCCGACCGCGCGAAGAGCTGCCTCTATAGGGAGATATGTGTCAGTGATTGTCGTCGAATAAATAGAGCTCTATAATATTTTGCTACCGTACCTTCACATCCAAACGCATGGTTGTAGCTCAAGGTGGGTTTGAGTGGAGGGGTGTATTGGGAGACGTGGCTTTAGCCAGTCGGCGCGCGCAAAGGCAGAAGCCAAAAATAAGGACGGCGCACAATGAGATGCGTGAGCTAGACAAATCTGGCGTCAAGGGTGGAGGAAGATTGTTGTAAGAGTGACCATATGAATGATTCCTTGCAGTATTGTGGTCGGTAGAGGCTCGGTGATGCCAAGACTTTCTACAGGGTTCAGGTAGGTGCGAAGCGTGATTGGGAAGTGTGAGCCACAAAGTGGCCGCTTCAGCAAAAGATACTCCAAACTCACGCCAATAATTACATGTACAAATCAAGCACGGGGCTCACGTAACGGCACATGCAACACTGTCTACTTCCGTTGTCTCTGCTAGTTTCGGGCAGCCGTAGTAGAGAACACTCAACATACACCATAGCGTGCTGGTACCATGCGATGTCACGTATCACCATCACCACCACGTCGGGTCAATCATGATCATGGTGAACTTTTCTTCACTTCTCACTCACTACACTATTTACGTGACCTCCACACACTTCATCCACACAACAACCAAAAATCCACTTTATGCAGATGCTCAATAGATGCAGCTTCCTCTCGTCCAGGAACAACAAATCAAGGGAAAAGGTCCAGCTTTGACAGCATGAACAGGTATCTAAGAATCGAAATAGAAAAGAATCAGAACTATAATAAAAGAGATATAGTTGTAGGCGTGTTTAGAGAGAGTGTCGAACATTAAAGAAGAGCCCCAGCTAGATCGTACCGGCTTAGACGAGCCTGGCAGACGCCAAAGGCTTGGTGTGAAAAATGCGAAAGGGCTCGGCGCCCCCAGAAGATAATTACACGTGGGGAGGAACGAGGCCACCCCGTGGGCATCGCGGCGAAGCGTCGATCGGGGCTTCCGATCGCTGAAATATGATACAGATACACGTAAAGTCGTGCGCAAGACAGTGGCCTCTTGGCGACTGCCTCAGTTCCAGCCAAGGGAGTTCTCGGCCATGACAGGAGCTGAAATCTGCTGTGTTCGTATGCTGCGGCCGTTACTGCTGCTGCTTCCTCGACTATCTCTTCCACCAGGCGGAGTGGACCCGGGGCCGCGAGCACCTGACATCCAAGCACCGCCGCCGGCCACGGAGCCGTAGGTAAAGCGGCTGGAACTAGGAACAGAAGGTGATCTTCTGTGTGATATCTTCTTGTTCCTGTACCGGCGTGCGACGAAGAACATGGCAGCACCGTATGCGAAAGCTCCCATCACAGCACCAGTGGCGATACCGGCGCTAGTAGGGTTGACCTTGCGACTGGCACCAATGTCGCCACCCATTGCGCCACCGCCCTGACTGTCGCCAGTTGGTGCGGACTGTTGATCGCCAGATGGAGATGAGTTGCCATTCTCAAGGGTGCCTCCAGCACTAAGAGGGAAGGCAGTGTTGATCAGATTCGTCAACTGATTGACAGTCTCATTCTTGTTGTGCCAGAAAGGATCAGGAGGATTGCGGAGCTGAGCCTGGAGAGTGGTGTTTAGGTCGGCCGGAATATAGAACATAGCCATGGTCGTGATGTAGCCAAGGTACATGGTAGTGTCAGACGGGCGAAGGCCAGTCATCACAACGTCCGACAGACTGATGTTCAGAGCATCAGCAATGGCAATTGGCAGGAACGTGAAGATCTGATTTCCTCCGTCATTGGCACAAACGAATGGGTAATTCAGCGGCCACTTGAACCCGATCTGTCCCAAGAAAGTATTCGGGGGTTGTGGCTTTACACCGCTAGGAGGAGCGATCATAACTGGCAGATCAGGCGAGATACCAGTGGCAGACGGGCTGGGAATTGGCACCGTAGTAGCTTCTTGGATAATGCTAGTTCCCACGATATACGTTGTCTCGCTATCGGATGCCGTTGGCAAGATGGAGAAAATTGGCTTGGTGGGCTCAGTTGGCTTTGGTGTAATGCTTGGCGTATTCAAAGTCGATGATGCCGTGCTGGTCGGTATTACGAACCGAGTGCTCGATGGTGTTTGTGGTGCGGAAGTGATATCTCCTGTCCCGTTTGTAGAGCTGGGTGATTGAGTGATAGGCTCCGTTGTAGTGGGCTTCTCAGAGGTTGGAATTAAGCTCCCTGTTGAGACCACAGGCGTCGAGGTCGAGATGCCAGTGCCTGTTGGTGTAGGAACATTTGAGCTGGTAAATCCAGTTCCACTTGGTCCAGTAATACCAGAGCTGACGACAGATCCTGATGACACGACCCCGGATGTTGGGATGGGGCTAGAAGTTAAGGGCCCCTCAGATGTCGGGATACCACCTCCGGTCGTGGTCACTCCTGTCGGGGCAGGTGTTACGCCAGTTCCAGAACGCAAGCTAGAAGTCACAGGTGGGGGAATACCAGAAGCGGTCGTAGGGAGAAGAGTGGGAATGGCTGTGGCAAGAGATGATTGCAAACTTGACAGGACGCCGCTGATAGGGATGGATGGGGTAGGAATAGTTCCAGTAGGAACAACGACGCTGGAAACCTGTGAAATCTGGGAGCCTACACTAGATGCGATGCTGGACACGATGCTGGGGATGTTTGAAACCCCTGTTGGCAGTACGCTAACCACTGACGAAACCAGGCTGTTGACATCCGACGTGATGGCGGAGAGGGCACTAGACAGCTCTGAAGCAAAGGAAGGAAGAGGAGTAGGGACGATACCAGTCGCGGTTGGTCCAACAGTAATGCTGGGAAGGACTCCAGTCGAAACAGCCGATGGGAGCGAGGAGAGGAGAGAGGATAGCACCGACGGAATGATGGGAATAATACCCGATTGCGATACACTTTCTGAAGTGGGAATTGGGAGGGGAACAGTGGCTGTTGACAGTCCCGGATCTGCTGTTCCAAAGGCAGTAGTAATTCCAACAACGATGCCAGAGGTTGGTTGCGATGCCTGGCTAAGGCCGGATGGTTGGATAGGACCGCTGGTTGGAAGAACGACGGGACTGGACGGGAGCAGTCCAGTAGCGGTTGGGAGCTCCCCACCAGTCGACGTGGAGAGGATGAAAGGTCCGAGGATCGTAGTGGGCGCCGTGGAAGGCTCCGTCACTGGTACAACAGAACTGGGCAGAACGACAGACCCAGGAAGTCCGCCAGTTGAAGCAGGCGCAGACGTCGCAGGTCCAGAGGGGAGCACAATCGACCCCGGAACTCCTTCGGTAGTACCTGCTACTGGAATGGTAGTCGGCAAGACAACTGATGACGGCAACACACCTGTCGATCCAATCGAGGGAGGATCTGTAGGCAGAACGATAGATGAGGGAGGAAGCCCGGTGGAGCCAACTAAGGGAGAATCAGTTGGCTGAACAATAGACGATGGCAGGACTCCGGTAGATCCAATGATCTGAACGCTCGAAGGTTGCACAATAGACGATGGCAGAACTCCGGTGGATCCAACAATTGGAACGCTTGAAGGTTGCACGATAGACGATGGAAGGACTCCGGTAGATCCAATGACCTGAACGCTCGAAGGTTGCACAATAGACGCTGGAAGGACTCCGGTAGATCCAATGACCTGAACGCTCGTGGGTTGAACAATAGACGATGGCAAAACTCCGGTAGATCCAATGATCTGAACGCTCGTAGGTTGAACAATAGACGATGGAAGGACTCCGGTAGATCCAATGACCTGAACGCTCGAAGGTTGCACAATAGA
>BCHH01000009.1:1478900-1659369 GCA_001599595.1 Beverwykella pulmonaria | reverse complement strand
GATCCAATGATCTGAACGCTCGTAGGTTGAACAATAGACGATGGAAGGACTCCGGTAGATCCAATGACCTGAACGCTCGAAGGTTGCACAATAGAAGATGGCAGAACTCCGGTGGATCCAACAACTGGAACGCTCGAAGGTTGCACGATAGACGATGGAAGGACTCCGGTAGATCCAATGATCAGATTGCTCGAAGGTAGCACAATAGATGATGGAAGACCTGCTGTTGATCCAACAAGCGGTTTGTCTGTAGGCAGAACAGCCTCACTCGTGGCCACCACAACCGAAGACGACGGCTGCACGATGAATGGTGGAATAGTGCCAGTTGATCCGACAAACGGAATATCCGTAACCGCGGCCGAGGAGGATGGCTGAACAATGCTCTCCGGTAGCCCAAGTGTCGAACCAATGCTTGAACTGGGCACAACCACCGACGAGACCAAAGCAGAGGCGGTTGGTTGAACAATTGATTGTGGGAATCCGCCGGTTGATCCCAGCTCTGTTGGCGCCGAAGGAACGGCCTCGCTGGAGGTGGGAGCGGGTGCTGCGCTCGAGATAGGCAGAATAGATTCAGGAAGTCCGATTGTGGAACCAACAGAAGAAGCAGGCAATGATGGCTCGCCCAAGGAAGTTCGAATTGGGATTGGTGGTTGTGGGGTTATCAAACTAGATGACGGAAGGGGTTCCGGTTGTTTGTTCCCTGTTCCAACTGGAGATTCCGTCGAACCCAACACGGGCACTGGGGTTACGGTGATATCCGTAATGATGGTCGTCGTGAGTACGGGGTCAAGGGTGCTGCTAATTACATCCGATGACAATGCCGAGGAAAGGGACAAAGATGAAGGCGGCGCTGGCGGGTTGAAGAGCGACTCGAAGAACGAGATATCTGCCTGCCGGGACTCCAAGTCTGATGTGCTAGTGATAGAGGACGAAGTAGAAGATGTCGATGAAGCTGGTGCAGTCGCGTTGGTCACAATCTGCCGTTTCACATGCCGTGGGAAATAGTATCTTGGACGGCCGGGTGTTTGCTGAGGACCTGGCGCTGGCATGGCTTCGGCTGTGGTCAGGATCGTACCAGAGCCAGACAAGCTGGCCAGCAACAGCGCAGCGGCCCATATTGTCGTAGATCGAGGCATATTTACTATTAACTTCAAGAACTATGTCCTAATTACGAGGCTCGAGGGTATCGGAATCGTAAGGTGTAAGTCGAAATCTGGAGAAAGTTAAGAGGTTGCGACAAGACCAGATACGAAAAAAAACGTACTGTCAGGGTAAAATGTTAAACGAGTGTACTTGACGTGTCAAGGATGGATAAGGAATGGACCTGGGAACGGTCTCCTGTTAGCTGTCGGAACAGTACAATCTGGGCAGTGTCACGCCGCGACACATATGTTCTGTGGAAAGACTCACTAGGCTGTCAATACAGCTGGAAGAAAGGCCAGTGCTCCAGGCAATTCAGAGGTTGCGCGGTCGCGAGGAGAATTGGGTCGTGATTCGGGCTATGCCGTCATGTTTGACGACGATTGTTTTGATTCGCGAGAAGACGTTTATTCGCCAATGCTGCAACAACGGGGTGTATCGCTGCGATCGAACCAGGGGTTGACACACGCCCAGCCGTGAATGAGGCAATGCGACCGCAACAAAGAAACTGTCGCGATGGCTATCGTCCTCAAGGAAGCCTTTCCTGGGCTGCCGCGAAAACCACCTGCAAACAAAGAACCAGGACTCAGGTACCAAGCAGCACCTCCAATCCCTTCACGGTCTCGACGATTACGATGGGCTTTGTTCCTAAACGGTGGGACTGCGTGCGTGTCGTGACCGGGTCAGGTGAAGGAGTGAGGGCTGGCAATGTCGAGGAACTGCGGTGCAGGAAGAAGGAGCGGCGGCGATGTTGGCGGGCAACAGGCGTATTACTGGTAGCTGAACCAAAGGCACGAAGGGAACGTCTAAACGAAAAGTCGTGATTCCGGGGAACCGTTCAAGGAGCGTAAGGCCGTAGGGCGGGAATCGAGGATGGCTGGACGGGGGTGAGAAGCGAAGA
This sequence comes from Beverwykella pulmonaria, assembly GCA_001599595.1. Taxonomy (NCBI): domain Eukaryota; kingdom Fungi; phylum Ascomycota; class Dothideomycetes; order Pleosporales; family Melanommataceae; genus Beverwykella; species Beverwykella pulmonaria. The sequence continues at coordinate 1,657,328 of BCHH01000009.1, read as the reverse complement.
CGATGGCGGAGGACTGCGACGGCGGTGTATGCGCACTGCAGATGAAGCCAGCAGTGCGGTCCGGTCGAGAATTGTCGAGATGGGAAGGAGGGAGAGAGAGAGGTGAGGGAGGGCGAGGCGGAGTGGGTAAGGATGAGGGAGTGGTGAGCAAGTCAGCATGTACAACAGAGACAGCGGCGGCGCCTGGACCACCACGCCAAACAACCACGGGCGGCGACCAAATTGCGCGCCGGAGCCATCACCTGGGCGGCGCAGGGGAGGGCAGAAGGAGAGAATCCAGTTAGCGGCGAGTCGCTAACAGCACTCCCTGCAGCCCTTGCGGGTAGAGGCACCCTCGCTCGCTCCTCATCAAACGGCGCCGTCCTCGATCAGGTAGCCTTTCGATAGCCTTGCCGACAAAAATAGGACGGTCCGGCGCTTCGTCGTCGTCGTCGTCGTGTTGTGGTGATCAGGCACACGCAACTTATCATGAGAGCGATGCGGCGGCGAGCTGCAGCGTCCAGCAGCGCTCAGCAGTCCCTTCTGTGTCCAATTCGCACCTTGTGTGCCCTCATCTGCCACGGTGCAACTCGCCTCGTCGTGCTGGTGAATTAATTCTAGCTAGGGCTCCCTGTCCCAGAGGCTGTGCACTTTCTCTTTCAAACACTCTAAACATGGGTCAGCACGCCGGGCCCCCTGTCTGTGTGAATGAACAACCACGGCAGTCAGAGTGGTCAAGGCGATCAGTGTGTTGCGGTGCAGCGCGCACGTCGTGAACCTGCGGAGGCGTGGTGCGAGGAATACACGCCCGACACGACCGTGGAGGCTGCGCTGGCTGCTGCCAACTGCGCTGGATGCAAAGGTTCTTCCGCCCGGGGCGTGGAAAATCGGCTGTTCGCCCTACTCTTCGCGCGACTCGTGCGGCCAATGAGGCCACTCGTGCCAATGTCAGGGGCCGTGGGCCCTCATCTCGGGAAGGAAGCTTCATCACCACCTCCACGCCAATCGAGCGGCGCACCTCGCCCGACCTCACCACCACGCTCTGGTCCCGCACTCTACACATGCGCGCCCATATAAAATTTGATTGTCGCGCTCTTCACCCGCCGCGCTCAATAACTGCGCCGACGGCCACTGGCTCTCGCCACAGCGTCCCCGTGCCTGTCCACTCTGCTGCGTCCTGGTCGCACTTCCGCCGGCTGACATCCTCCTGCAAGGCCTTTATTGAGGATGCAGCCACGCCTAGCTGTTCCGTCCTGCGCCAGGAGTCGCTCCGTCACGTTCTTCATCTTAGGGGCCATGGCTAGCAGCGGCGCGACGTCCCAAGACCAGGCGAGATGCCCCATCAATCTATTGATTTCGTAAAACCTCTTCTTAGCTACTGCGCGACTTGACTCTCGCTCGACTCATTTCCTCCTCGACAAAGCCTGCCCAAGGGCAGGCTTGCCTGGACTTTGAACAGTCGACCATCTCGCCCAGCCATTTGTGCCTCAGGAGACGAGCCGGCTGTGGTGAATTGCCTCCTGTCTGTGCCTGATCAACGCCGGCTGATCAACGCTGATGGACTTTCTTCCCGCCTCGGAGCCTCCGTTTCACGGTTTCAACAATCCCTTTCCTCCGTAGAGTAACACCCAAATATGCTTTGTTTCACCGATTTCACCCTCTCATCTCCAATTTAGCGATCTAGCACCTCAGGTTTCACCTACTGTTCTCACGGTTCTTCTTCCTCATTTGGAAGCATCGTTTTCAAATAGCCAATCTGCCGCATATTGAAGCGCGCTTCATTCAATCAACGCTGCTTAGAGCATGGCCAACGTTACACTCCCATTTCTACCACTTCCACCTATACTTGCTCTCCTTTTGTTCGCACATTGCCATTGCTTCCTTGTCATAGCTTTCTTTTCCTAACGCCACTTTGTTCACTGGCATTCTTATAATTGTATAAGAACTTTCTGTTTCGACATCCAAACCTACAGTTAAGCTTTCAACATGCTGTGGATCCAAGAGCGTTTAGAGCCAACACGAGCTGCCACCTAGTGTTCGTACAGGCAAAAGAAGGCCACCTTGGCGTCGGCCCCTCATGGGAACGCAGACATCATGGTAGCGGCCCTCTCTTTGCCACCAATAATTATCCCAGGTTTCTTATCCATCGCAAAGTTCAGACGCGTACGCCATGAGCTTCTGCCGTATTCCGGGGTTTGATATCAACATCATCTGCGCATCGGACATCGCTTGATTTCTAGTCCCGATGATCTATAACCAACGCCAACGCCTCGTGTCTCCAGTCAGCATCGCAAACCTCCCGAGCGCGATTCCCGAACGCATCATGGGCAAGCTGACGATCATTGCGCGAATGTAGTTGTGTATCCAGTTCTCCAGATTCTTCGTCTTTTTTTTGGGCTGCGGTACGTTTCGACAAAGCAGGCTAATGCATCGGCATGTCACTGTCCCAGACACCATGGAGCCACGTACCATGATGATGGGGGACTGCTTATGTACGGTGTGCATGTATAGCCAATGCTATTCAGACCTTCCTTAAAACCTTGATTATGCGATAATGCGCCTCTGTGATGCCGTTTCCGATAACGAGACGAAATCGAATCATATTTCAACTTTACGTCATCACCTCCATATCGACCCTTCAAGTCTGCTCTGCGCTGAGCAGTGCAGTTAAAGAATTCCAGCCAGGCGACAAAAATGCTTCCCAGAACCTTACCTGCTCCCAGTGGATCTATCGGCCGGACTTCCGCACCAGATGCCTAAGAGCATTGCTCAGAAGTAACATGAAATATAATCCCCGGAACTCCGCATCCTGGCTCTAATCCCCAAAGACATTCAACCATACCTCGAACAGCTCCATGACAACTCGTTTGCGAGGATCTACTTGCCGCCTAAATCCTTAGATGAGTGGGGCAGAACGGCTATAAATCGAGGCCTCCGAGAGGACATGAATGTGACGACTGACGTTGGCACTCCAAACGAAACATTCCCATCGCATAATGTGTTTTGAAACGACTTCAAATCAACTACAAACGGGTACCCAACCCTCAGGCATTATTCGCCTCATGTCTCAAGAAGCCGGGAAGGCGGTGAACATCCGCATTGTGGAATGTAGAGTAACGATTGACTGAAATAACTCATAAAGGGGTATTATAACATATCAAGTTTAAGCTACGACCTTCAAGGTCAGACTCGGGCAATCTGGTTTTCCTATTCTTGTTAGGAGTTCGGAAGAAACTCCATAATTCCTGCCGTCTCAACAAGATGTAATCAGCAGTTGTCAACCTGTAGGCTCACGGTTCCAACGATGGCGAAGCCTAAGCTAGGCGGCTCGATCTTCGACGAACAACAGTGTTGCTCCGGGTTTGGGCACCCGATCGCGAAGCCTGAGCCAGGCGACTCGATGTTCGACGAGTAGTGTTGCTCCGGGTTTGGGCACCCGATAGCGAAGCCCGAGCTAGGCGGCTCGATCTTCGACGAGTAGTGTTGCTCCGGGTTTGGGCATTCGGACCCGAATATGATGGATCACCACGATTCTGCCGCTTGCTTACCCTCTCCTCTTGCTTCTGCCATTCCTCCTCGTCGGTCTCAGTTATTTCTCGATGAGGCGATTTTGTTAACCTCCGCTTCGTGAGCCCGCGGTATTTGGTATTTCTGGAAAGCTGTATCTTCCCTGCCCTGAAGTCATCCCGCTCCTGCTTAGTTTTCTCCGCCTTGGTAATCATCTCGCAGAGCTGCTCCGTCGAGATTGAGAATCCAACATCCTCATAACCATCTAGTCCTAGCATGTCTTCTGCAGTTGGTTCGTTGGCGAAGTCTCGAAGTGGGAGATGCAGGGGTGGGAGATCAGTTGGATTCCCGTCGGCGTCGCGGAATTCCTGTGAGGTTGTCAGTTATCCCGCAGTAAAAATAGCTCCACTCCTTGTTGTACCTGATCATCAGTTGCGGCATACATGACCAACTCCGTATTATTCTCAACCCTCGTCCGCCAAACTGAAAAGGTGGCCCTGTGGGACTTAGCACTTTTAATGTTAATTCCAACTACCACCCGCACATCTCCCTCTGAGTCCATAAGATAAGTCCAGGCCAGTTCGCGCAATTCCTTTTCTGGCTGGGTGTATGCAATTTCAATAATAACGCTAGGCGTGATATCACGCTCATGGCGGAACGTAATGTCTGGCGTAAACGGGGAACCAGTTTCATTTTCTGGAAAGTAGAACGTAGGGTCGCCAGTTGATCTTCGTATCGTCTTCGCGAAAGTCTTTACCGCCTCGTCCTCTCCATTTGCAGTAATGTCATCAATCCATGCCTCTATCTTACCCTTTACGCTCCCGCGAAATGCCTCGTGCGCAAGCCCAAGCATCCTTATCACTAGCTCTCGCGTGTTTACGTTGTAGTCATATCGCACTTTGTCCTGCACAAAGCCGTTAAGATCTACGTCGCACTCGAGTTGTCGAACGACCTCGTCGTACTCGCCCTCGGCAAGATTGAAGGTTATCCAAGTCTGCTCTTTGACAAGCTTTCGATTGCCCGCATAAATGTCGCGAAAGTATTCGAGAACGCGTTTGGCCTGTGGGAAGTTCTTCTCGTTACTTGAGGGTGGTGTCGGCGGCCCTGTAAAACCCGAGGTCGGCGTATCTTTTCGCAGGCTCTGGCAGCCGTCCTTGGTGGGCGATACAGAGGGTGAAAGTGGTGTAGGAGGCGACATTAGTTATGTTGATGGATTGTTTGAATGGTGACAATGTTAGGAAGTCGCTCTGGTCGTTAACTCAGCAACCGCTACGTAAGCGCCAAGGCAGAACACCGAAACAAGTAGGAGCGGTCTTTCACCACACATGTGCTCGAATAATCATACAAATCAACAGTCTTGCCTTGAAGTCGGTTATAAGCCCGAATATGATAGATCACCACAACTCTGCCGCTTGCTTGCCCTCTCCTCCTGCTTCTGCCATTCCTTCTCGTCGGCCTCGGATATCTCTGTAGGAGGCGATTCTGTCAACTTCCGCTTCTTCAACCTTCTGTATGTGGTATCGAAGACAAGCTGTGTCCCCCGGCCCTGAAGTCCTGGTCTTGCTTGTCTTTCTCCGCCCTGGTAATTATCTCGCAGAGCTGCTCCATCGAGGGCGAGAATTCAACATCCTCATAACCATCCGTCCCCAGTATGTCATTCGCCGTTAGTTCGCTGGCCAAGTCTCCAAGTGAGAGAGATGCAGGGGTGGAAGCTTATTCGTTCGAATGCCCGTCGGCATCGCAGAATTCCTGTGAGGTTGTCAGCTATCCTGTAGTAAAGAAGCTCCACTCCTTGCCATACCTGATCCTTGGTTACAGCATACATGACCAACTCTGTTCCAGCCTATAATTTGTTTCTCCCCAGCCCCCGCTCAGCCTACTCATCCATGAGCCCCAGTCTCTCCGAAACAGAAACATTATGCGCCACGTCAACTTCATGGCCTTCACCTGATCTACAAGCCGCATAATCGGCCTCTCGTCACCATCCCACCCCAAGCGTTCATGCGCTTGATCGCTTGATCTCCACGTGCCGCTTTTGGGCTCAAGGTCGGAAATCAGCTTGGCGTGCCGTCGGGAATATCCCAGTGGTGATGAAACAGGCGACGTGGAGCCACTGAGTGTGGCGAGGATCTCGCCTCACTGCATCACGATATTTTTTCCAAAGTCTCAGACTGGTGTGGTTTGATAGGATAGTTATTCGCGCAATTAAGTCACCTTTTTGCGGGGAGGATGGGTGATTCGCTACTGGTGAGATTGGCTGACCATGACAGGATGGCTGCAGCATCTCCTACGCCTTGGAAGAGCCACATCATTCCTGTGTCTTATACTTACTTTACCTCGCCTTGTCTCGGCGCAGACTTGGAGGGGTATTCTTTTTACAAACTCATCACACAACCCCATCGCACGAGGTCCAACTCCGATTTCCGTCTTTCCTCGCGCGAGATCGGAAACCCGAGTCCCGGGTTCAAACTCCAATTCTTACCGGTCTTATCCTTCAAGGGAATAGCATATACGCGTCTATGTACCACTGTTTCTCTTGTCCAAGTCTCAACTCTCCGCCCGGGTCTCGGGGCCAACGCCTCGCGCTCCTTCACCCCGCCACGACATACATCTAGACTCAGAGTGCGACACACGTGAGATGAGATGGGCGAATCCTCTAGCTATGAGAAAAACAAGCGTCGAATCCTCAGCCTGACAGCTGAATGTAAGTTTGGCCTGATATGTAGCCGCAGGGCACCATCACAAATAACGGAGCAGCACGTCTAGCGCTGACTTCACTTTGGTACGTTCACGTGTGGTGTCAGAACTCTGATACGTCGTCTTCGACTCTTATTCGACAAGTGCAAGTAGACGGGCGTTCCCAGCGCTTAGATCATACGCAGTCTATGTTATGTACAACGCTCTTACGTATCTTTCGTGGAGCGTACGTGGGACGGCAGAAGCCGTGGCGTATTTTGGTGCAGAGTTACAGAGGTAAGGTGCGTTGTCGTGATATTCGAGATAGAGGCTGGTTGTGCTGACTTTAGGATGTGGTGAGGAGGTTGTACAAAAGGTGCTGGGAATTCTTTGCGCTTCCTAGTGTATGGATGATGTGAGATTTAGGCGTTTAGTAGTCACCGTGTGGGAGAGGGTTGGTTTGTGGGGTAAGACAGAAGAGAGTGTAGAGTTGAAATTTCATTTGACTAGCCATGATGTACGGTATGATGCTGCTGATAGTCACTGCACGTTGTCACATACGATACTGCTGATATTATCTCCTGGTAGGTACAAAAACACGGTGAGGTTGAGATTCATCATCTTGCCCTGTGGCTGGATTTGGGACGTCTGCAGGCCGCTGGAGACACTCCCCCAAAGATTGAAACTTGCATTTCATAGACCGGAATTAAAAATTCCATGTAGAGCGTGCATTTTTCCAAGTATCTTGAGTGCTACTCATGCCAATCGGACCGAAACAGCGATTGGTATCAGTCTCCTATGGAGCACCCGATTCAACACACCGTAAGTCAAAGTCCAATTATTATTTGCTCTTCACAATTGCGACGTAAGAGAACAATGGCAAAGCATACTTTCCTCCTCTTTAAATATAGCGTCTTGTTAAGCTAGCAAGCACATCGAATGTCCCTACTATACCTTCAAGGATTCTTTCCCTCGTGACGGTAAACTAACAACTCACTTCACCCTTCAACACAAACGCCATGTATTCAACCCGTCTTCCAGTGTCTCTCGAATACTCCATTCCAGTCTCTCAACATCCCAAGTCCCCATCGTCCTCCTCTCCCCTCCATTGGTCCCAAGAGTCTGACAAACACCGAAGTCCGTTTCCGACATGTTCCCCGAACGCCCGTCCCAACCTCCAACAAACACACGATCCACCCACTGTCCCTATCGTTCCCATCGTGTTGTAAAACGCCATCTGCAGATCCACTTTGACCGAGCGGGAGCGGTAGTTTCGTCGATCCCGCGCGGACACCAGGGGAACGGGTGGATGCAGTGGCCACTTCGCGTGGAGTCCGTGGATGGTTCCGGGGTAATGGGTCAGTGGGAGTGAAACGTAGAGGGTGGAGATAGAGGCTGCAAGTGCGTATATGGCTTTTGTCAAGAGAAGCAGCACCACGTACATTGTTCATCCTGATGCAATATTGATGGCAGATACAAATACTGGATCCGGCCTACGAATTGTACTCGCATACAATACTGGCTTTGAGCCGATCGACAAAGCCTCTACAACAGACTTGCAGAGGTACCCCTCCGCGGAGACTGTGCTCTAAGAGCATTATGGACATCCGGTGTTTACAAGGACAACGGAACGGAACACGTGCTGTGCCGTAACGGGAAAAAGATACTAGTTACTCACGGCCCCGAAAGTGCAGACCATGCAGTTTCACGAGATGCATAGCACGGAGCAGATAACCCACCAGACCTTGTGCCATCCTCGCCTCCTTCTTACAACATGTAGAATATGCACATCTGATAGTCACTAGAATACAGGAGCGGAACAAGTGCTGTGCCGTAGAACAGAAAATATGCGGGCACGGACATCGGTCTCTAGGGACACATGGGTAACACAATCTATGAGACGCATTCCGGGAAATCGAGGTTCTTTAATGTCTTAAAAACTCTTCTTAACCTAGGGCGGGACAAGGTCTGTCCACAGCCATTCAATCACCGCCGTTCTGTGCTTTGCCAGTTCCTCAAGTTCTGACCTGCTCGAACATATGCTATGCGGGTTTGCAGATCTAATTTCTGTACTAGAGACGTGGACATATTTATACCAAAAAGATTGTAGAGTGCTTTTGAGTTCACTAATTTCTCCGTGCTTGTAACAAATCTTCAAGGGTGAGTAACCAAATATTGCTTCTCCCGCGCTGTGCTCCCACGCAACTACATCTTGCAGTCGCATCACTATAACAGTTCGAGCTTAACTGCATATACAAGGATATCATTCTCTTCTCGGGATGACTTATACTACCTGCCTGACTGCGTATACCCCAACAAGCGTGATACCCTTTCCATCTCCACAGAATGCGTGGACGCTCCGCAGTATCATACCAATGGGTATAAAGATGAGTCTTTCACTAAAAGCAGTGATGTCACCCCACCCTTCGCCTCATGTCTTCATAAATATTGCAGATGAATTTCCCGCCATGATAGCGAAGACATGTAGCAACCCCCCTACTACAGAGCACGAAAACGAAGCGTCAAGATCCCAGGCGCGGCTCTCCATCCGAAAAACTAAAATTCATGACGTAAAAGACCTGAGAACTTTCTTTTAGCCAATTAGCCATCTCTTTGTTCTCCTATTCGTAACCATGATATCAATCGTAGTCTAACCAAACCCACTACATTACCCCAAAGTCTCGCGCAAAGCTTTCCTCGTGCCATATTTCACGTTCTCGAGTCCAAGGAGAGAACCTAGCACGTTTCAAGAGACGTACACTTGCTATTGGAGTAAGAACAATTCCTTTGTCTGTAGAATGCATCTACTTGACTATGGTGTGAGTGGTATGTGGACGTGGTATATACAATACTTTTTGAATCGGCTCTCTCTATTCGATATGGCTTGGCAATGATTGCGATTGTTTTTGCTGCGGTGCAGTGTTGCTTTGTGCTGCATTGGATGGTTATAAGGAGCATGAGATAGGTTAGCATACAAGATGTTCTGTGAGGAGTCTTGTGAAGGGAGGGTGTCGAGGTTGGGATAGGTATTTCTCTTGCGGAAAATATGTTGATATTATTATATGATATGCTTGGAACCTGAAAGACCAAAATAAGATTTATAGGAAGGCGTCATGTCGGAAGTATGGTACACGACCTATATCGACGAACGAGATAATTGCTCATCATTTTAGGGAAAGGGTTAGACTTTATTTGAGCACAGCAGCTCTCGGGACTTCGAAGAATGGCAAACAGGGCATGATCATGGAGAATTGATGATGCCATGTTGGATCTACCCTGAAGAAGAAAAAGAACAAAAAGGCATTGCGCTGCCGTCGGAGTACAATAGACGGCGAAAGAGCGATTGATAGAAGTGAAAGCCACTACCTCCACCTACCTCTGAGCCAATGTCGGAACAACCAGAACCGTCGCCCAATAGACACTGATTCTAATTTTACACGTCAAAACTCTATCTTCAGCCTACGTTCAATCTGTACAGAGCAATTCACGACTACATTTTGTGTGGGTTTGGAAGTTCAATTTGGTTGTGGTATGTTCATATGTTCGATTGTAATAAGTTCTAGTCTGCTCTAGATCTCCCACCAGGGATCTAGCAGACGAAAACCCATTACCGTGTACCTGGTTGTCCCGAAACTCCGCCGCTCTGAGCAAGCAAACCGAATGTTCCACCTACATCTGGCCCGCCATCGCTGGCCCATGACGCTGATCTAGATGGTCGTAGTTGAGGTCGAATTCTCTCTGCCTGGATGTCAGCAAATGCAACGTGGCGCATTGAGAAAGACTATAGACATACCCTCTCTCTCCTCCAATTCGTCACATCAAAGAATAGATACCACCCGCGCTCCTCTTTCTGTGAGAGTCGTATCGGTTGGGGAAGATCCGGATCTTTCATCATCCATTGTTGCAGCTCCATGTGCCACCTCCAGTCTCGGTTGTACAGTTCGTTCGCCGCGATCTCCTGCATGATGTCCCTCGGGTACTGGTAGAAGATTGCGAGCAGTGTTTCCGACGAGAAACTGCTCATCTTGCTGTGTAGTGGTGGTACGTTGGTGACAGTATACGCCGCCGGAAGCGTGAAATCATGAGGTATCACGGGCTTGACATTTGATTCCACAAACGGTGAGCCAAATGTCGGATGCAGTGGGGAATTGCTGCATGGTCAGCCGGGTCTGCAAGGGGTGGTAATGAAGAGCAGGACTTACTCGGGACGGCTTAGATCGAGTCCTAGCACTGTTAGATCTTGGCCCACGGCGAGCGAGGAATAGTCGGGACTCTCCAGGGGGATCATTGATAGTAGCCCAGGCAGGCCATATCGTTCCGAATCCGTCATGTCTGATAGCTTCTTGTGCTGCGAGAGTTGGGCGTTGGGCGAGCCGATGGTGTCTGCTCCAAAAGTTTGCTCGAAGTGGGAGGGCTGCGGCCGTTGTCCCACAGGCGGAATCTCGGGCCCACTTGCTCGAACTGGTAGTTGAGAGCCGATAAACGACAAGTTAGACATATTACCTAATGTCTGCCCAGCTCTTGGGTTACCCTGAGGGAGGATTAGCGATTCCCCATAAGTCAGGGTTCGATCGGATGGGACTGTGTACGTACATTCCTGTCCATGTCTTGGGCTGTCCCACGCATATTTTCGAAGGGCGTCCGTGAAACTAATTTCATGAGCATATTTGCAGGAGACCACATCACACACACTCACTAGCTCCCGGGTGGATCCCCCTGCTGCCCACAGCAGGGTTTATTGACCGGTCTTGCTGGCTGTCCGTCGGACTTGACAGCCCGTTGCGTGTCTGTCCAAGGCCAGGAAAAGCTGCACTGGCACTGCTTCCGTACGCTGCCGCACTTTGTATCATTCCGGTCCTTCGGTCTGGCCCAATTTCGCCGGCGGCCCCTCCAAGCGGGGGGAATTCTTCAATGTTGCCTGTCTGCGGTTGCGTGCCCCCGGAAAGCTGTCCTACACCCGCCTGTCCTCCAAATCGGTATTCGTCGCCGCCTGCCGAGAATTGGCCTTGAACCGAGCCTGCAACATCGTCGTGTGCCTGGTTTTGTAATTGCTGGGATGCGGATGGACCATTCTGACCTTGCGAAGGGGCCTGACCCTGCGGCCGCTGGATCGTGGAGTGCTGTGTCGATCGCAGATTCGGATTCGACCACATCTGCTGGGCGGAGGTATTCTGCTGAGCTTGAGGCGCGCCGGATAGGGAAGGGAATTCTCTGCGATCGGAAATGCTCAGCTTGAATTCGATAGGCTCGTTGGTTTCCTCAAGGTGGCACAGCGTGGGGCCGCCGTGGGGCTTTGCTTTACGTTTTCCCATGTTGGACGTAGGACTTACTCAAGATTGAGAGGCGTATGGGGTTGTGAGCTTCCGATTGTTTGCGCAAAGCTCGACAGTCCGCCGCCGTTTGCTCGCGATTGTGCTGTCGACAAGCCAGGCGCACCGCCCATTGGGCCCCCGAATGCCCACTGAGAGCCGCTGCCTGAAATTCACACCCCTATATTAGCCTCCTTCTTCACAGTAACAGCCTTGACCATATCCTCACCCAGCTTTCCATTCTGTAGTCTGCTGGTTCCTAACGGCGCACCACGTGCGCCGGTGTTCTGCTGATTTTGAAACATGCCGGAGGGGAAGTTTCGTGGAGGTTGGTTGCCCGGTCCTGTTAGCGGAGAAGAGTCAGCTCTATAGGGTCTATAGCGAAAAGTGATATCACATGGTCGTGGAGAAGGAAACCAAGGCGGAGACGAGGTAAAGTGAACGGAGGTAGAACAAGGCGTCCGGGGGCGGTGATTGAGATTCGCTTGACGCTGTTCCGGGGCATTCAGCGCGCAGGCGTAATAACGAATAACTGTGCTGGAAATAGGGCGCGCAACGAGCAGAGGCGAGCTCGTGATGGTATGGGACCGGAGCTTTTGAGGCTTCGAGGAGTAACAAACCTGGACGGTTCATGGTATAAGCTCGTGGGTGAACTGTATCAGCGTACCTGGGTATGTCTTTTCGACTTCACTAGGGAAGCAAGAGGTTCGGAAGATTGTATTGGCGAAATATGGTAGTCGTGCTTTGCGCGACGCAAGTCGGTTGAAGGAGGTGCAGGCACTCTTGGCGTTGTGCTAGTCTAGATCCGGCTAGTACGATCTGCAGGGTACAGAGTGGGCATCACGCTCACCATCACCCAATTGTTCATGGCGCCTCCCGTAGAGTTAAGGTCAAAGAGTTCGAACGGCCACGGCCGGACAGTTTTATGTGCCCAGATGCGCCTAGCTGGAATGTACCTCTAAAGGAGAGTCGGGACCCTCGCTTTATTCGACAACAACACCCTCTCCGAACAACTACCCTCAAGGTCAGATTCGTTCAACTTGCGCAACGGCCAGATCTTGCAACAGGGAAAGAACATCAAAACAGTTCTGCTGTGCCATACAAGAGGGACCTTCGCGCTGCATCCTAGAGTATTTGTTTAGATATATTCCATAAATGTACCGAGACGAATGACATCAATCATCCGCCTATAAGTGCGATTGGTGTTGCAAGTGGAATGTGTTATCAGCTCCAAACATTGCCAATGGGGAAGCCCAAATGATCCAATGGACAAAGAAGCCGACAATACTTCATAATCTGACGTACAGTGAGCTATAATGACTCATTTTGGGTCATTGTTGTGTAGAAGTCGTCTAAGCTAGCGTGCGAAGGATTTAGACATCACTAAGAGGAAATATACGAACATCTCATACAGACTCATGGTGATGCAAAATGAGAATAAGGCTAGGGGAAACATCATATAGGCAGGCCATCGCATTTGTATCATGAAGTTCATTGAAAATATGGAACAAGTTCTATTCTAACAACAAACCAAATGAGCGAATGTGAGTGCTTCTAACTCTCGAAATACCATCAAGCTAGAATGATTGACAATCTTTTGCCGATGTGAAGCCGTTGCTAGATAGCGGCAGTGATCAAACTTCCGACATCGTCTGAACCACTAGTTGCGTGAAAAGAGAAGCCAAGAAAAGATGGACGAAAAAGAAGGCTGACTCCATCTAGACGAAACTAGCTCCGAGGACGGAGCAATTGTCGCAGGGTCTCCACCTCCCCTTCGAGTCTTGCGACTCGAACTTTCAAAGCATCTCGCTCGGACTGGGTTTCTTTGAGCTCAGTTTCAAGCGTGGTCATTTGATCAACGCGCTTCTGTCTATATCGACGGGCGGCGAGCGTATTTTGCTTTCTCTTTTCAACACGCGCAGAGTCAATGGGAAGAGGCTTGCTCTTATTGCTGGACAATCTGGAAGTGGACAAGGACCTCTCCGAAGACGAAGAATTCCGGTTCTCTGGACTCGCAGGCGAGGAGCCGGAATGTGGAAGGAGGTCTGTTGATAGTTAGGTTAGGAAGTAAGAGGGGCCGCCCAGAGCCCATACCTTGGTTCATATATTGAGACAGGCTTGGGTCGTGAACATAATCCGCAACGGGGGGTGCCGCTAAAACATCGCGCAAATCCCCGGCAGAGGTAACAAAAGGAACTGCATCGGTAGGAAACGAGTTTACGTCTGTAGTTTGCGAAGAAGAAAACGCGCTCCAATCCAAGGCATCAAGAAATGGTGCGTGGGATTCAAAAAGGATGTCACCTGACAGGGCGGCAAGCGACGAAGAAGATGGCAAAGGAAGGGAAGTCGACTGGACGGAGGCTCCGACCGAGTCGACGGCGGAAAGAGATAACGACTGGTCCCAACTACTGTTGGAGATCGGGTGGCTTGAGTGCGTCTCCGAGTCTTCGTGGTGAGAAGAAGCATGTTGGTCCTTGGCTTGGGACGGCCGTAACGTGGGCGGTTGCGTATTGCATCTCGGGATGGTATTGAGCGGGTAACTGTACCCGCTGGTTAAATAACTGTATTCTTCAAATGTAAAAATTGATTCAGTCAAGGACCCCCTGCACTTGGGTGAAGAGGGTGAAGGTTTGGGTAAAGGAGGAAAAAGGTTGGCACGGCGCGGGGGAAGTCTTAAATGTTCGGGCCTGGAATGCCAAGAGATAACGGAGCCAATCACGCGCGGGCTGGGCCGATGAGATTTCGGCTTTTGCAGGTGAGCATCAGCACAGCCATCATTTCATGGGTTGCAGTGCATCACCGCCCATTGCCAGCTGCGACACTCAGCTCCGCCCCGGCAATGCCTGCCATACCGACCGCTCGAATGGTGCGGCCCTACCTACCTTCGACACAATCAGAATTCATCTTCGCCTTCCTGGCCCCGTCGCTCCAGTCCGCTAGAACGGCACCGCGCAGCGCTGTAGCCCGATTTTCGACGTCGCCAGCGGTATGGAAGAGAGATAATAATAAGAATCGAGGACTATCTGTGCTCAGGCACACCGGCCTGCGTCCGCGACAAACACTGTCCGTCAAGAAGGGCAAGGACTTTACATTGCCCAAGCCCGTCGCGGTCGACGCCAAAGTTCAGGGCGATGAAGACCATGGTCTCTGGGAGTTTTTTCCCGAGGACAGGCGGCTGTTGATGACACCGGCGGAAGAGTCGCAGCACGGTTAGAGGACCTAGTTCTGCGAAAGGGCGGACCAATGGCTAATCCACGATCTAGGGAAGTCGTGGACGGTCACTGAACTGACACAGCACATGACGAGGGAAGGATACATGGAACACGAGGAGGACAAATCCGACTATCTGCACTCCCTGTGGTGGAAATGCGTGAAGGAACGCAATCGTTTGGCCACGGAGAAGCTGGAACGTGCCCGAGTGGATGCTGGCTATGGAGATCACGAAAACCAGCAGAGAGACGAGACGGTGCAGAAGACCATGAAGGCCATCTTGGACCTCTTGGAGAAGGACCCCAAGCAGGAAGGCGAGGATGGAGAACTCCTTGACAGTTACCCATATTCAGTAAGTGGACGTCGCACCATTCGTCGAAGCTTCTAAAAAGAGATAGGACTTCGATGCGCTTGAAGAACCCCAGCCCGAGGAAGCAACCGAGCTCCACTCAGGGGAATACAAGACCGATAAAGCACAGGATGGTGGCGTGGAGAAGAAGGAAGACACTTCACGGAGCAAGGAGCTGCCCGAATCGTCCTTCTTCAATACCCCGGACAACCCTCCCACAATCAAGGAGAAGATCAAGGACAAGGCAACGAAGGTTTTGTGGAACAAATAGTGCGAATTTATGCAAGCTGGGAATCTACGTAATCCACCAACTACGACGGGACACTCCCTTCCTGGTGTTGGCCGTTTTCGATTCAGCGAGATAATGGCCGTAAGAAGCAGGGCTGTACGTGCAGCTTGATCCTGCTGCCGTCGTAGTGTAGATATATGTACATCATCTAGGGCAGTATAAAATAGTGGCGCTGATCGGCTGCGGTATGTAAGAATATCTGCTTCTTTCGAGGCGGCCGGCATGTCTGGTCTGACAAATATACCAACCCAACACGGCTGAAACAAGAGACGTTCGGAAATGTGAACAGCAGTGCATGCACTCATTCGCGGCCACCTGCCATTGTTGACCTATGCAATGTTGGCCAAAGAACAAGAGGATCAATTGCTAGCTGTACATGCCTATTGAATCTACTTCACATGTACAAAAGGCATTCCAGTAAATGCATTTCCTGGGTAACAAATCGATGCAATGGTTCTGCTGCATAAACGCATGCGCCACAAGCGAATGGCGTAGATCTAACCGAGTTGAAAGAGCTATGAGAAACCCCCACCTCATACTCACCGCCGTCTTCTAACCACACCCACAACAACACTGACAGTACCCACCCAATCTACGCCTCTATACTACTCCAACGCGCCCCCGAATTGCTGCAACCATGGATGAGATTGCGCCAGAGTACGACGTGGTGGTCCTGGGCACTGGTGAGTGCCTACCCCGCCAAACAAGGCGCCAAAGCTAATGCTCCGCAGGTCTCACGGAATGCGTGCTCTCAGGGTAATACCGATGCTCGTGTTCATGCGGCTCTATACTGATCTGTTCGCAGTGTCCTCAGCGTGAAGGGAAAGAAGGTTCTTCACATTGACCGCAACGATCACTATGGCGGGTAGGTGCTTGTGCATCGTCACGCTGAAACAGACAAGCTCATGTAATGCAGCGAGGCAGCATCAGTCAACATTGAAGCCGTGAGCCTGCTCCTAGTCATCAGATCGATCAACCGCTTACCTACCTAGCTCTTCAAAAAATATGGCAAAGCTGCCGGCGAGCCATGGAAGAAGTACGGCCGCGTCAACGACTGGAACATCGATCTTGTCCCGAAACTCCTCATGTCCAACGGCGAACTCACCAACATTCTAGTCTCCACAGACGTCACAAGATATCTCGAGTTCAAGCAAATCGCTGGCAGCTATGTGCAACAAGGAAGTGGCGCCAAAGCAACCGTGGCGAAGGTACCTTCAGATGCAGGCGAGGCCCTCCGGTCACCGTTGATGGGTCTCTTCGAGAAGCGCAGGGCTCGGAATTTCCTGGAGTGGGTTGGCTCCTATAAGAACGATGACCCAGCCTCCCACAAAGGTAGGCGTCCCATCGTATCGTGGATCGTTTGTGATGTCCACTAAGCTTCCTTTAGGGCTCGATCTGAAGACTTGCACTATGAAGGATGTTTATGACAAGTTTGGATTGGAAGCAACTACCCGAGACTTCATTGGCCATTCCATGGCGCTTTTTCAGACAGACAACTACATCAACCAGCCAGGCGCCGCCGACGATGCGATTAACCGCATCAGGCTCTACGTCAACTCCATGGCGAGATACGGGAAATCACCATACATCTACCCGCTCTACGGTCTCGGGGAGCTCCCACAAGGATTCGCTCGTCTCTCGGCTATCTACGGCGGTACCTACATGCTGAACACGGACGTCGACGAGTTCACCTACGACGGTGGCAAAGTAACCGGCATCAAAGCCACCATGAAGGAGAAAGGGGACAGCGGTCCGGGCCTGAAGTTCGAGACCAAGGCCAAGAAGATCCTCGCAGACCCTTCGTACTTCCCAGGAAAGACACGAGTTACTGGCCACCTCCTAAAAGCAATCTGCATCTTAAACCACCCGATTGCTAGCACCGACAACAGTGATTCTTTGCAGCTCATTATTCCGCAGTCACAAGTTGGCCGCACGCATGGTATGTACCCGAAGGAATCATAATGGACTAGAAAGCTAACGGCACATTAGACATATACGTTGCCGTTGTCTCCTCTGCTCACAACGTTTGCCCCAAAGGCTACTACATTGCCATCGTTTCCACAATTGCTGAAGGTGATAGCAACCACCACCTAGAGCTCCAGCCCGGTCTCGATCGCCTCGGCCGGATCGAGGAGCAGTTCATGGGCCCACCCATTCCACTTTATGAGCCCCTGGAGAGCGGAGTGAACGACAATATCTTCCTGTCTAAGAGCTACGATGCTACCTCACACTTTGAAACGACGACTGGCAAGTAACACAGTTCTGATGTTTTGAAAGTGCTAACACTTCTTAGATGATATCAAGGATATATACCGACGCGCTGAAGGCCATGATTTGGTCGTTGAGGGACTGAGGGACGGCCAGGGCTTGGTTGCCGAAGAGTAACCGAATTTCCGCGGATAGACCATTGCGGCGACAAAGTCAATTTAGTACATCACGGAGTGGAAATGGGTGAGCTTGTGTTTATAGCAATGATACAGGGATTCGTTAAGAAGCATGCAAACCATCACAATTCTTGCTGAAGTTAGCAAGAAATCATGACCTGTTCATGTGATACTCAAGTTTCTATATTGACGCCGCCTGAATGAAAGGCTAGTCTGACAAATACACCAGGAAGAGAAACAGTCAACCAATCTCTTTCCACTCTCTCTGGAATCGCTCCAGTCTTCACTGTTCTGACGGCAGAAGAGAACACAGCGGTATATTAAATCGTTTCCATTTCCAGAGCGCACGTTGATATTAAACAGGGCTTAGAAAGATTAACAAAACTTTACACTGTCTTGTTATATTTTGCAGGGATTATGTATACCTAGGTATCGCTTTAAGTTCTGTGTTCTTTGTGGGCAGCAGAAGTAACTTGTAGGGAATAATGGAAAGACAGTCTGGGAGCGAATTGTTGCACAGTCGTGAGAAGAACGTCATCGTAAACGTAACACATGAATGGGAAGGAAACTGGTCTTGGGTTGAATGTATGTGTGCTTATACTATGCTCGCTCGCTCGCTATTGATCCTCTGCCTGCCATCTGCACGTCCTGGACTGTGCATATTACCCGCCGCCTGCTATCACTACACAGCAGTTCTCTCTCTAGAGTGCCCAGGTCCACAAACAAAGTCCGCGGGTACTTTGCCTCCAATCTACCCTACCATCCAGGCCACTTTCACTACCGTACCCAATGCAATAAGGAAATTCGTTAGGATTAATTACAAATCATTTGCCTCCCACCGACCAACCCCAAACTCCCTTTATCCAGGCGACGCCCCAAGAAACGTGCTCCCAAAGAAGAGAAGAGAAAAGGGAAGGCCGCGGCCGCGCCGCCCAAATTATGATGTAGACGAATGAATGAACGAGCCGGGAGATAAGACACCGAGAGGTAAGACATCCGAGAAGAGGAGAAAGATGCTGGAAGTTTCGTTGGAGAAAAGTATGGAGACGGAGGAAGATTTGTGCCTGAGCAGGAGTTATGGTTCGAGAGTGGTGTTTGTATTGAGGTTGAGGATTGTCGCCGTCCAGGTTGTGCTGCCGAAGTGGTTGCTCCTCCTCTCCATAAGCTCCGCTACACGCTACACAACTGTGATCTTGAACTGCTTCTTCGCACTAGCCCCAGTCAGTCAGACTCGGTGCTTCTTAAGAACGTGCGGGTTAGTGGTACCGCGGGGGTGTCCCTTGACCGTTCGTCGGCTGCTGCGGCTGCTGCGGCTGTGCGCCCGCGCCGTTTTGTGACTGGAACTCCATCTCTTGTCTCATGAGATCCAGAGTCTGTGGGAAGTAAGGCTCGACACCAAACGTTCTTAGGTAGCTTGCAGTCTTTTCGATACGCTTGATCTCCCGCTGCACATTCCACTCCTCGCCTTCGCCGAAGCGCCGTCCGACGATCTCGCCCATGGTGGCGTCTAGCCGGCCGTAGAAGTCCCGGCGTGCAGCGATATCGGTCGCGTCGCCGCTGTCGAGGCCACCGTGTGAGTTGAGATTGCCGCCGAGTTTGAGGACGAGGTCGAAGGCGTGACGTGAGCCCGCTGGAAGTAAGGACAGACGCTGGATATCCGGGAGGAACTTGAGCATTGCAGAGGCAAAGTGCGCGGAGGATATGGAGTCATTGAGGTCGTCTTGCAGACGGTGGAGATCGAAGTTAACGATAGTGATTTTGCGGTCAAGCTGTGCGTTGAGGGTGACTGCGGCGTCGGGTGTGGTGGTGTCCATGATCTTGGCGATTGAGGGCGGGACGTCTGGGGAATTGTTAGTCTACATACTCAATGAGGCGATGCACACTCGAACTACATACCTGGTCTTAGACCGCGCTTGTCAATCCAGCTGTGGACCTCTGCGCGCTGCTGCTCTAACTGCTCAATCCACGTCTGGGCGTCGGCGAGCTGGCTCTCAAGCTGCTCGATCTTCTCGGCGTACGGGCGCACGGCCTGGTTGAAAGCTTGCGCCAGCATGTCGGGCATAGGCTCTATCTTGCCCGACGACGGTACCGACTGGCCCATGTTGGGCACGGCGGCAGCATTGTGCCCACCGTTGGACATGCCGCGATACACGTCTTGCGGGGCCTGCGAGCGGGGATACATGTCCTTGTCGTCGGTAGGTGGTGAGACTGTGGGCGGCGGCTGCTGGTGCTGCGAATTGTGCGAAGAATCGGGACGCTTCTCGTAGTCGTCGTATGAAGTTGAGCGCGGTGGAGGATCGTTTTCGATGTAGCTGCTTGCCCGCGATCGTCGTTTGAAGAACATTTCGGAGGAGAGAAACGAGGAGGGTGGAGAGAGAGAGTGATGGGTTAATATCGTGCTCGTGTGGACTAGCGTTCGATGAAGGCTGGAAATACGGTTGGGTTTGCTGCTTTTAGTGGTAGAGAATTGAAGTGGCTGCGATGAACGACAATGGGGATGGCGGGGAGAAATAGGAGGTCCCGAAACCGCACGCTGCCGTGCTGCAGGGAGAGCGCTGTCACGCAGCCAGCCAAGTGCTGCGCAGACAGTATTTAGGTTGGAGCAAGCTGCATCCGCGGCGAAGTTTGCCCTTGTGCTTTGCTGTCTGCGTCCCGGCGTGCTTCTCGAGGCGTGCCCATGATGAGAAGCGGTGGTCCGAGCGCCCGGCCCAGCCACCTTTTCGGCTCCAACAACCGGAGCGGCCATCAACTTTATACCAGAGCGAAGATAGGGGGATATGATCTTGTAGGTATGGCATACTCTGATGGATACAGCCAGACAGCGCGACGCTTCCCTAGTTCCCTTAATCGGTTGCTAGATTTACGTAGCTGGTTAAGGCGCGAAAACTACAGTCTCATGAACGCAACCTCAACCGTTCACCCGGATTTCGAAGCAAAAAGATCCGGTGATATCCCAACTCCAATTCGATCTCGTCGCCGTGGTCATAACAACAGCATGCAGTGCCCGGAAAACACGCTGCAAGCCGCCTCATATGTCCGTCTCGTGTGACCCAAAGTCTCAGCACCCACACCTACACACCAGCAAGGGAACAACAACAACCATGTCCAGAAAATATCATATTATGTCGGCATATCGACGTCTATCAAGCTTTTAATGAGCGCGCCCATTGCTCCCAGTGCCAGTACGCCCATTCACCTTCCTGTTCGTTTTTTCCTCTACCGGCATTGCGTCCTTTTTGGTTGACTTTTCGAATTCTACCCCCCCAATGCTAAGCTCGCTAACGAGCTCCAATCCTGCGACAAAAACGCCGAGTAAACTGGCAATGATGAAATGACTGATGGTTGTGCCAATGTCGAGCCAGCTGCCCTCGTCTTTGACCATGTAGAAGAAGCTCAGCGTCATGACATCACTCACCGCCATGACCACCATGAAAAGCGCCGAAGGCGCAATACCCAGTCTGCGGTTCAAAATTCCAAAGTTGGCGCTCATAACCGCAAAGGGCGCCATGAGCTTGAGTATGAGAAGAGCGCCCTGAGAGAAGGGATCAAAGACTGGGATGAGTCTGTATACGGCGTCGAGGGAGAAGGATGATACCGAGGCGATGTTTCCAGTGCTGAAGAAAGCCGACTGAAGGAAGAAGAAAAAGAAGAGAGCTATCCGGGCATCTGCGAGATTGATGGAGCGGTAGTTGCCGTCTTGAAGTGAGGCAAGTCGGTCTGTAGCAACCGCCACGGCCGCATTGAGAGCATTCTTAGATGCGTCGGTATGTTTTGAGGGTTGGGAGGTATATGCGTAGACGTGATACTCTAGACGCATCCAGCTGAACAGGCAAAGACAGAAAGCGAAATAAAAGAGTCCTTCGTACGAGATGGTTAGTATGATGAAGGATGGGGCGAATTGTAGGAAGACGACCACTAGGCGATGGATATAGTGATTGTTTGGCTGCAAGCCATGGAGATAGGGTACGATAAGAGATGCCACTGTTAGTCGTTAGTCATTCATCGTTCTACAAGAAGCAAAATCTCTTGCTGACCTAGAGTGATCCATCCGACGTATTTTGTTCCTGGAGGTAGCCCTTCTCGAGCCTGGACGTACCAGATGCTGGACTTTGTGACGATCATGGCGAGGGCGATCAGGCCGACCTGCAACGTATTAACACTCTGTATGGCTCCATGGCATGCAGGAGACTTACCTGGGTGCCCATAATGATACGAGACAAACCATCAATCGAAGGCGTCGATAATTCATCCTTGGAGGCTTCGGCGTCAATAAGAATGCTCTTTTCAAAGAGTAGATATAGAACTCCGACGGCAAACATCAGACCGCCGCCGATCAAACTGTCAAAGACGTTAGCAGTGCCTGGTAAGGTTCGTGTACGAAACGTACATCAAGTTGAGGTCCTCTATCTTGTTTGCTGGAAGCAATGTGAAAACGCTCATCAGCATGCATGACAGAACCCAAGTTGCGACAAGGACGAGGTTCTCTTTCATGAACTCCGGGCCATAGAAAGCAGGCCATGTTATTGCTAGAAGATAGCATATGGTGAATATCTCTCTCTGGAAATAACTTTGAACCTGACACCACAGTTAGCAGGAGAGCGTGCACATGTGCAAGAATTTGCTTACCAATGCTTCAAGGAGTCCAAAAAACCCGATGACGGAAAGTACCAGCTTAATGACTTCCGCTCGCGAAGACACGTGCCCAAAGAGAACCTTGTATCCCTTAATGAGAGACGGCCGTCGGGCCCAAATCTCTTCCCAGAACATCACTGGGAAGAAGGCGTAGGCGTAGTAGATCCAAGGCGATTGCTGTACGAAGAGCACAGAGTACAAGGCGACGAGAACGGACGAGAAAACGACCATGCTGGGGACTGTTCTAAGGGTCTCCGTTTCTTCACTCAGCACGTGAAGGTCAATGACTGTTGTAATGGCAAAGACAATCCACCCAATGTAGCCTGTGGTTACAAGCGTTCGGAGGAACAGCCAGTCGTATGTTTGCAAGTATCGCAAGCCCTGGAGGCCGAGTTGAATGAGCTCATTGGATTGTCGAATGGCATCGTCAGCATTTCCAGCTGCAATTGATGCCTGAATTCGAGCTATCCTATATTCCACAGAGTGTGTCTCATCATCTAATCCCGAGAATGGTCTATAGCGGAGTTCTGTGGACTTCTTCAGTTCTTCCTTGATGTGGTACATTTCCAATATTTCTTTAGCGTTCACTAAGAGCGCTTCGGCCTTGGATATCGGATCAATGTCGAGATAGGATAATGGGAGCTCTCCTACTGAGTTTGTCGGGAAGGCCAGCCCCGCAAGGTAGGCCATGAGGGCCGCAACATCAGCTTGAGCAACGTCGTGTCGCTGGATGTGGTCAAGACCCCAGTCGGAAGAGAAGCCATCTTCGTGCCCCTTGGCTACCCCGGAGTCGTTGACAATCGGTTTTGCCACACCGGAACCCCAAACAATCAACGGTGTCCGCGTGTTATCCGGATGCCCATCACCATGGCTACCCCAATCGCTCATGCCATGGTCTGCAGTGAACACAAATGCTGTCTTGCCATCTGCGTAAAACTCCTCTATGAGCTCGGTGATTTCCTGGACCCCCTGATCCACAATTTTTATGTTGTGCAGGTACTGCTTCGAGTACGGCCGATACGCATGTCCAGTGGTATCCAGTCCCAGTAGGTGCAAAAAGAAAACATTCTTCTCCTTGCGCAATTCCGTGTCCAGTGTTGCATTCGACTTCGCATCCTGGAAAAGCTTCTTCACTTTCTCGAACACCCACAAATCCAATTCCAGCGCATCTTTCGAGAAATCCTCAAACTCAGCGTCATAGGTGTCCGCGTCCACCCTGCCCGGAATTGCTCCCTGCTCGAACATCGGTAGAATGTCTGGACTCCCCCAGCTCCATGTATGCCTGCTTCGGTTGAACACGCTGTCAAAGTTTACTGGATTGAGTTTCCACCCAGTCATGACCGCAGACACGTCCTCATATAATCCAGCAATCAGCGCCACGTGGCCAGGTCGCGATTCGGTAGGGACCCTCGTGTGGGATACGCCGAATGTTCCATGTTCCAGGACGCGGGATCGGAGGTATGGAGCAAGTGGGCGTGGTATTTTGGCGTCTTCGGAGCTCTCATCAGCGGGTGAGGGATCTGGGAAGGACTGGAAGGCTTTGTCTGCGCGAAGTCCATCTCCTATATTTGTTGTCAGTTGCTGCAGCTTCGGAGGGGTCCAACATTACGAACCAACGAAGAGCACTAATCTTTGGGCTGGTGCTTCCTGGGTCTCGACAGAGTGCTCGCGCATGCCATGGACAATGGGGCTAACAAAGTAAATTGAGAAAATGCTGGATGATGTCAGTTTTCACTTTTTCCGCCATTTTTCACAACGCACCTGTAGATGTAAACCAGGTGGAAAACAACGGCGATCGAAAGAAACTGGTAGCGCCCGAGCTGCGCCATGATTGTATTGGTAAAAGACCGGATGTCTCTCAGAGACGCGTAGGGGTGGATGGACGCCGTGGAAGACACACCAGCTGGCTAAACTACGCGACCAGAGGACATCGAGGTGCGCTTCTCCTGCCAAGAACGCCGCTTAGGTAAGCCACTGCGGAGGACGCGTGTGAGGTAACGTACTCTGATTGAGCGGCTTACTTTTAGTGGTGTGAAGTTTGTAATAGGACCAAAGAACCAACCTGACACCACTATATCGCATCGTGTCGCTCAGGAAGCGTTTTACAGTTTGCACTAAGGAAAAGTTCGTGCATGCCATTGCGGTGCAGGTGACGTACCGATCCTATTTATTACGCAGCAAGAACACTGCGATGCCTGCGTGTCCAATCTAGTATACAGGGTGCGAAATCGATTCCCAGCCTATAAGAACAACATGCAAAGGGAAACAGTAACAACGGGTCAGGCCCTCTACTTGAATTTTGCAAACGCCAATTCATACGCTAGTCCTAAAGTAAGCCGCGCATGTTGAAGCATGTGATCGAAGCTCAGGTACTCGATCTTGTCATCGCTGGTATGGATTTTGTTATCCGAGTACTTGAAGTCTGACTCAATAACGAACGCAGACGGGTATCCCGCCTTCGAGGCACTGGCGTGGTCAGAGCATGCATATCCGCATTTGGTTAGGATATACGGGATATCGCAGTACTCGGTGATGACCTCTTTGATAAACTCGGTAAGATTTGGGTCCACAAAATCAGTGATGACTCCGACGGATTCAGGTTCGCCCGCATCAAGAGTCTTTTGCACGTAACCGGTCATATCTTGCTGGAGCATGGCTTTGACATCCCTGCCTTCCTTCTCGTAGGACTGGAAGATGGCTTGCGAGCCGAGGAGGCCGCCTTCTTCGGCCGAGTACCAGTGGAATTCGACAGTGTTCTCGCCCTTGCCCTTGAGGATGTCGGGGGATTGGAGGAGCACGCGGAGGGCTTCAAGGATTGTGACGGTGCCGCTTCCATCGTCGTCTGCGCCGGGAGCGGACAGGAAGGAGGGAAAGAAGAGGTTGATGCTGTCTTGGTGTGCGCCGATGACGATCGTTTTATTGCTCTTGCCGGGGATCGTGGCGATGATGGAGCTCTGGCCCCACGGATGAGGGAATGCCTTGACGGAGGCGCCATGCTCCAATGCTCCAGTCTCGTTCAGTGTGCTGTTGACCTGACCTAGCAGCCATGCTGACGACTGAACGCCGTACTGCGACTTGTAGTATCGGGTGTGGAAGGCAGTGAAGACTTCCAAGTGCTTCCTCATGTTTTTCTTCTCGAGCTGTTTGAGCAGGGGAATGACGCTCTCGTTGTGCGCAACTTTGGAGGGAAACGTCACACTTTCGACATTTTGCTTGCTGTTGAGTATACCGAGGTCTGGCGTGTGCGTAATGTCGAAGAAGTTAACACCTTCCTGTGGAAACGTTAGTGGCGAGCTCAAACAAGACGGCCACAACAACCGCGAATCAAAAGCCTGGAGCTCACGGAGCTCGAGAAAGACGTACCCGACGTAGCGCCCACTTCTCATCCTCAGTGACCAGTCTTGTCTCACCAGGAGAAAGCTCAATCAGATACTCGTCGGGTTCAATGATGGTCGGTTGCAGGAGCGGGTCTTGAAGAACGATTTGAGGCTCTATTGGCTGAGCGGCAGCTGCAGCGAGCGTAGCGGTGCATAGGGAAAGAAGAATAGTAGACTTCATGGTGGGTGTGAATGAGTGTTGGAGCTGGAGAGTGTGTTTGGCCAAGGTGATCACTGATCGGAGCTAGCGGAGCCGGGGCTTAGCCGTACTGGATGAGGCATAGCGCATTTCGGGGGTCGCAACTCTAGTGTAGTGCCCCTCTACCAACAATCTCAAGCTATATCCCAATCTCCTATCTCCACTTGGGCCTACTGATTCCATCGTGCAGCTTCCCTTAGTAAAAAAACAGAGCATTGCTGCACCAGATTGATCCCACATTGCACCTTAGTTGCAGACGAACTTTTTCAACCTTTCTCATCTCTCCCTCCGGACTCGCATACTCGGCTAGTGGCCCCTATGCCTCTCCCGGGGAAGACATCGTCTCTTCCGCAATGACAACGCTTCCCGGGGAGACAGGCGTTGGGGGACTTGACTTCGATACTCGTCGCTTCGAAGGCGGTGACAACAGAACGCCGTCTGGTTCCGATCGTTTTCTCGAAGGTGAACTTCTCCGCTGTCCTGCCGACTTGCTTCTCCGAGCGCTGCTCTTCCCCATCCAGCCCTTCGCAACACTAAGAGCAGTTACAGCAGCAGGAAAGCTGATCGGTCGAGTCGACGTTTCCATTTTGATCCAGTCGATTCGGCGCACTGGGACATCCGCATCCTTGCAAGCTTGGGGCAAATGTTGCGCAAGACTCTGGATCTGCAGTTTGGATAGGTCGTCAGCCTTGAGGGAGATCCGAAGTGTCAAGGAAGCTTTTTCGGGGTCGCCACTGCGAAACGATTTCTCTCTCTCTTCCTGGCATATAATTCCAGGTTCTAATGGTGCCAGCTGTATATTGCGTTTGTACTTGTGAAGTCGATCCCATATCAGCGACGCTGACTTCTTACGCTTCAAGTTAATCCTTTCCCAGAGTTTGGTCACCGGGAAGTTTTCGCGGTTATGCTCGTGTAGCAGTTCTTCCATCGAGTCGATCAGGGCTGTGGTGAACGAGTTCTTTCCCGGACAGCTAGTCGTCTCGTTTGGCGAAGAAGCAGCTAGCAGTTGATAAGTCCTGAACTCCTCATTTCTACTCTTTAACGCAGCGCTGCTAGCAAAACAGCAATCTAAAATCGACAGTACGTCGCCTTCGGCCAAATTTCGAAGTGGAATCTCCGCCTCGTCCCAGAATGCCACCGGAACATGAGTACCCCTTCTCTGGGTCCAATTCTGAGTGCTATTCTCGATCAGCAAGGAAGAAGAGCAACCCAAATCAAATCACTTACGCTGATAGCTCCAGACGCTGTCCACTTTCTTCGTTAACCAAATTTCCGTGGCCCGTATAGTAAATGATCAAGAGGTTGTCAGGTCCATCGTGTTCGTGGATGTGTTTCATAATTGCGAAGTTTAGGTCGACCTGAGACTTCTTGCAATTCTTTAGCTTGACGACCTCGCAATGGTAATTGAACCGGGACCGAAAAAGGTTCTCAAGTCTCGCGATCTGGAAATGTGAATAACAAGCCCAATACATTCAGTTGTCCATACTCACTTCTTCGTTGTGGCCTTTGAATTCGTCAATGTCTTCATGCCAACGTATTATCAAAACGGCTACGTTGAGATATCCATTGGGGATATCCAGGATATTATTGGCTTCATTCTGGAACCAGGCCTGTCTTTCCGATTCCTTCTTCAGTTCTCGTTTCGCTTCCTCATCCTCGGGCGGGCACACAGGTTTTCCGTCAGGCACAACAGCTGGATTTTGCCTTATAATTTCACCCGGTGGAGGACTGCGAGATGGAAAGGGGGTTGTATTGAGCTCTGGTAATACAACTGGCTGACGTTGTGTTGCCATCTTGTGTGGTGTCACCTAGGCTGAGAGTTGTAGGGCAACCCGTAGGAGAGTGTGAGGTTTTATAAAGACCTATAATATCGCACATTGCTACGATCCATTGCAAAATGGGGAGGAATTCGCAGTGGCTGTGTATCAAGGCTGAGTCTCACAACTCACTTTGACTATTGGAGGACTTTTGCATGGCTTGGCGAGTTCACCAGTGGCTGCCAGCCGTCGACTAATCGGCATATCAATGTCGACACGAGATCCCAGTCTATCTCTTCCAACCAGCTTCGAGTACCACCCCCCTAAACGAAATGCAGCTGATCATTTGTCCCAATGACAGCACACTTGAGGCTCAACATTACCACTTTTCGGAGACAGCTGTGTCCTGTTGCAAGGCAGACTGGGACTCTGTGTAACTCTGCTGGCTGCACAGCTTTAAGTATGGCCACTATCGTCGGGTCAGGCTCAGACACGGCCGCTCCCGCTCTGCCTTACCGTGCTCACTCTACATTTGTTTTCCTGTCAAAAGTATACAAACGGTGTCTGAACTTTCCATCTTTTCCAAGAGCCTCATGATGTCGGATCAGGTGAGGCGAAACCAAAAGAGGCAATCGATATTAACGCTGACCGGTGCCTTGGCAATGCCTTAGGATGGGGATAATGAACCAAAAAAGTCTACAGTCGTTGTAGATCCATTTGCGAAACCGGTGCAGTGCAATTTATGAGTACAGTTAAACAATAGCTAATGTTATGAACAGAAATTGGCCGGCTTCGACGTCGGGGATGAATGTGGCATGGTTGTTACAGAAATATCTGATGTTGGAACATCACGCACTTTCAACAAATATTTCACGGTTCGAATGTCTCAGATGGTTCAGGGCAGTTGGGAGTATCAGTTAACAGACCCGCTCACCGGAAATCTGTACAAAGGTGGTAGTTGGTTTCCGGAGTCTAAACTGAAGGATTGGATTGGATGAAAGGCATGGTAGCCTCACTTTGTTTAACGAATATGCCTCCGCGGAATCGATTTTTTTGGCCTTGCGGCCTCACAGCCTTGTAGTATCAATCAACACACGGCAACGTTGAAAAAGGTCCCAATTCAGCACGTTTCTGTTTAAACACGGTGTTGACTTTGCTTTTCTTCGTCATCAGCGCAGCCTTACTATGGCCCAAATCTCTCCTCTCTCTGCTAGTAACCTTGCAGCTATTCCGGAGAAACATGATTCATTTAGCTCGCAGGGAACCGGCGATGCTATCATTACTATAAGTAGTCCCACAACGACGATAGTCAATCCTGATTCGTACAGTATATGCTCCGCCACACCAAATATTGCTAGGTTTTGCTAACGCTTCTCAGAGCCTGCACCTCCCATTGTAACAGTAATACAAGCAGAGCACGAAATCCAGAAAACCGTCACTATACCCTGTAAGCACAGCCACAAGTAACGTAACTGTTCAACCAGTTTACCAACCAGCACACAGTGCAGGATTACCAAAATGGATATCCTCGCCAAGCAGCATTTCAGTCGAGCGAGTCTAACTTTTCGATTTATCGAGCGTTTAATTATTTGCATTCACGCGTTATTCTAGAACTTCAAGATGAACTACGGTGCATGGAAGGTCAACTCGGCGATCTGGACAAGATGGACGCTGAGAATGGCAACGAGAAGCGCTTGATGTCTCGAGCATATGACCTTCGGCAAGCTAAGCGCGAGAAGACGGAAAGCTCGCGTGCAAAGTTGATAGCTGCAATTCGAGACAAGCTCGTCAACTATGGTATGCCTCCTCGCCGCGTCCTTTTCTTCTCTTCCCTCCTGCTCGGACTGAATTGACGCGTCACGCCTCTAGACGAGATACTACTCAAGGCACGCGACTTAAACCTCTTCCAACGGCCTTCGAAACGCGATTACCGTAGTTTCCGTACCTGGTTCTGGAACGAGAAGCCGCTCGCGTACGAGCTGGAAGAAGAATTCATCAAACGCAAAGAGGACCTTATAAGTCTTCGACACGGGCGGGAATGGGGCGGCTTTGATGGGCTGATTGAGAACCTGATCCGCAAGTGCCATTGCACTTTCATTCATGTAAGTCATCCATCTCCATCTGGTTCCCACAATCATTCCATGGACGATGTTTACTGACTGAAATCTGTTTTGTTGCAACAGAGACTCTTTACCACTCCTGAGCTCCGCTCCAAGACAAATAACAAGCACATCCACTACTACTCGTCGTCCCGCATCTCTTCGCTCGTCAACCTCATTATCACGCTTACCATCTTCGTGCTCCTCGTACTGCCAGTTGTAGTCATGTGCAAGATCACCAGCAGTGGAAACAATACCTCGAACTTCAATGCTACTGGCGTCTTGGTCGTTTTCACCCTGTTATTCTCGGCCGCGATGAGCATGTTGACCAAAGCGAAGCGACATGAGTTGTTTGCGGCTAGTGCAGCGTATTGTGCCGTTTTGGTCGTGTTTATTAGTAATTTTGGTGGGAAGGCAGGGTTGGGTCGGGAGGGTAGCTGAGAGCGGAGAGAGTGTTGCTACGTGAGATGATGGTGGTAGGGTGGCGGGGGAGGATGGAGCTGCACGTTCGCGCATAAAAAGTCTTTAATTTCGGTTAGTCACAACATACACACGTTCTTCGTTTTGCACCCTGACACCTCATCCACTGCCCATTACTGTCTCTCCACATATAGCATCCTGCTCAACCCGTCATAGTCCCCGGTACTTCCCTAAAGCGATATCGGCCGCGATCAGCATTGGTACAGGTATGATAACAGTACCGCTTGGACTGGCCTACAGTCAATATAAGTCGGCGATGCCACTACTAGGCAACACTAGGTGTGCAATTAGTGCGGCGTGTGGGATAATAGGATAGTGGATATTGTCTCTTCCATAAAAAGACGTTCTTGGAAGAGACCCAGGAGGACTACAGTAAGAGAACAATCCAACTCAAAATCCCTTTACAGAAACCTTGGGTACCAACATCGAATATCGCGAGCCAGCCAGAAAGTCTCAATATTTGATGGGCAGTCTTGAATACTATAATCAATGGCATGAGCCGATCAAGTGGAAAGTATTACCAACCGACGGTAAGCAGAAATGTCAAACGAACAAAAACTTATTTGTTTGTGATCAATCGTTGCCTTCTTTCGGAGACTGCCTGTTTAATTCGCGGGTGAGAAGGGCACAAATGGTGGGCTGCGAATATACATCATTATGTCTTAGCCTTGCGTCGTGTCATAGCGAACGCACCTGAGCAAGCGCCGGAGTATGAGACTCTGCCACATCAAAGTCTATCAATATTTCAGCGTTCCACCACCTCTTCTGAGTTTGCGTAGTGCATATGCATGCATATGCATGCACATTCATGCAAGGCTAAACTTTCGGCAAAGAAGTTCTGGTAACCATATTTTGGATCGCATTATAATATTCTTTACTGGTGTAAATGACGCTTTGTCCTTCTAAATACTGTCAGCTCTGTTGATGGACTGATTAACATGCCTCATAGGGTTTCTCTCTTTTGCAAAGCTTTCTGCTCGGCCTTGACCCCATTCGGGACTATAATCCTTCCCAAGATTGCTATAACTCAACGAAGATCGCAGGAAGCAGCCACGACGCTTAGGTTGGCGAACCCCGAGAAAACTTTTTTTGTGCTATGCACCAAGAAAGACAGCCAAGAAGATATTTTCATTGCCGTGCTGGGGATGACAGGAGCTGGCAAGTTGAGGTTCATAACAGGCTACATCGGACAGCTAATTGTAGATTATTATAGCCTAGAGTCGTGCGTGCATATCCCCTTCCAATCCGTGATGAAAAATACTATCGAAGATGTTCTGTAGGCATTATGGGACTCAAAATGTAGACAATGAGCCTTCCCGAGATGGAAACTTGCACTTGTCCTTTAGACACGCCTGTTCGAGATGATACACACATGAGCGACGGGGACATACTTCAAGAGATCACATTTTTAGCTAGTTAAGTCATATGAGACGCGAATCCGACTGAGTGGCATCATCTACCTCCATTGCATCATCGACTTCGAGATAGGAGGAAGAACTGTGCGAGGTTGAAATTCTTCAAAGAGATTTGTGGCACTGAAAACCTCCATAGAGTAACAATGGCCACGACTTTTTGGGATAAGGAACGTCAGTTCAGAGAAAGTTCAATTCTAGCAAGAGCTTATTGGAGGAAAGATTTTAACGCTGCCGTTGACACTTAATTGGACTTTAATAAATTAATTTAAAATATACACCCGATTTTCATGGTCATAAATTTCTTCTAGCTTTTGTACACTCATGGATCCCAGTTTTCCTACCGAAAACTATACGCTTGCGACCTGCTCGTTGATAAATGGACAGGTACAATACGACCCAAGTCTTGGTGGAAATGCTTTCTATATCAGCATCTTTGCTCTAGCAGTACTTGTTCTGACTCTTCTCGGCATTTGGAGTCAGACTTGAGGCTTCCTTACCCGTATGTTCTGTGGTCTTATCTTAGAGATTGTTGGATATGTCGCGCGTATTCAGATGCACTGCAATCCATTTACGAAGAGACCATTCGTGATGTTAGCACTAGATTGTATCCCTTTTGATCCCTTTTCAATGCTGATAATGAAATGGCAAGTATCTGGTCGCTCTCACTATTGGCCTGGTGCAGACACCAGCGAGAAGAAATAACATGGAATTCATATTATGGTTTGTAAGCTGGAGGGCGGAGGAAAAAGGTGTATTGTATGTGATGTATGTACAGCTGATATATATATATGACGGACTGACTAGTCAGTGGCATATCCACGTGACATTATGGTGTCCTCGGCTTACATGGTTGCTGGTCTGGCTTTCCAAGTTGCCTCAATTGCGCTTTCCATGCTCTTGTGTGCCGACTTTTCTAGAGCAGTTCGCGCAGTACTTGGGTCTCAGGAGCCTATTTCTTTGACTTTACGATCTTTTCTAAAGTTTAAAGCATTTCTATGGTGCAAGTTCCAAGTTTTTACATTCTCAGATAAGAAAACCCTATAGTATATTATTCGTTCTTAGCATGGACTAACACTATTTGATATTTTAGCCCTTGCCTTCAGTGCAGTCTTTACATTTATTCGCTACACTTTCCGTATCGCAGAGCTATCACAAGGCTTTGGTAGCACGCTCGCAAATAACGAAATTACGTTCATAGTCCTTAAAAGAGATATAGTAGCTACTACCATCGTCTTTCTTACGCTACTACACCCCAGTATAGCATTTCCCCTCAACATTAACCCAAGGCATGAGGCCACACCAAGTTCGACCACAGCTGTTCTTGACTCAACATCATCCACCAACCCCTTATAACTTTGCCTTCTTCCCTCCCCCTCTCAAGCACCTCGGTATCAGTCTTTTCTCTACCTTGGATTTAACGTTATCTAAGGCATCATAACGTGAAAATTTCTCTTCTCCTCTTATTAAGACATCTGCATCCATTATTACGGCAGGCCTTACGTTTCGCCTACCAGTGGACCAGGAGTCAAAACGCGGGGCAGTCAAGGCAGCTGAATACTTGAGAGATGATTTCTCGTACATCCACCAAGTCCACAATGGCCGTCCCCAAGCCCACTGTAACAAACACGTGTTAAGTGGTATTTCTGCGCTGCTCCAGATCCTGTTGGTGCCAGTACCTGCATGGTTTGGCTATCATACCACCAAATCTCGCGGCCTAAGTCTCTGGTCTTGTGGTGGAAACGCGCATATATTGTGGCATATTCAATTCTTTTCGCCCATTCCCATCGTTGGCATCGCATGGTATTATTTCCTGCGTTGGACTTACCACACCGATGGCAGCGCGATGACGAATGGATAGCTCGTAGTCTATTGTAGACGAGACTGTGGCGGACTCTTTTGTGGATTAGTTCCCGGATTTGGGACAAATGCTCCTAATTGTTTACTTTACGTTAATGTTTAGCACTAGTTTTGGCGAATCGGTTAAGGCAGCCCTACTACGTGTTATACTAGCTACATCTGTTTTCTTTTCGAAGACGACGAGTTTGTGGTTTGCTAGAAAGACAAGAGAATTGGATCCCAGGCTTTGGTGAAATGTGAGAATAAGAGCGAGATAAAGGAGATTATGTGTTGCTGGGATACATGGCAACTTTAAGTTGTGGAGTTGCAGACATTCAGACGTCCGTCGCCCGCAGAACAGTAACAATCTCGTCCGCCATCACCATAACAAGCGGGAAGTTAGGGACACAAGGCTCTTTTGTCTCTTGGAATAATAGTCCTCCTATAATTGCGTTTTGGTACTACTATGAGTCGCAGCTTCGAGATGGAGTTGTCCGCCTTAAATTTCCGTGCGGCCTCCAGACTACATTTATTACAGGTTTTAACTTCTCTATTGTCATGCTTTGAAGAAATGTTGGATTTAAATTCATTTGATTAGAGTTTATCTTTGGACATGTATATATCACATGGGTAGTAGACGTGGTTGGGGCAGTGATGAAAACGTCTAAGCGCTCACCCTGCCATTAGTGGCAACAATGGCTACCTCAACCTTGTTCCATTGCTACACGGTAATTTGTAGGAACTTGTGGTTTGCGACCGTATTATGTAGCGGCTAAAATGAGAAAACATTCTATTATTTATTGCTTATCTATGTTGCATTTGTAGTATTTCCTGCATGAGAGAAGCATTCATCCAACCATATGTTTTCGACCCCACATTACTTTCGCTTTCTCCGCATAGAAGTGTCGGTCTATGAAGAATTATACTTGCTTGTTATCATGATATGTATTCAAAGAGTACGGGCTCTCGCGTATGTAGGACAGTTCTAGCACTGTGCGCTTCGTAATTAGCGATACACTTGTAAGGCCCGTAGAGAATGATCGCTGGCTAAACTTTGTGTAGGCGGATATATGGAACAAAGATGCAAGAACGTGCTTCAATCTAAAGAATGGATTTACGTTGGTTCTGCAAATGACTTTTCTATGATGGGAACTACTCTCAAACCACGCTCCTCGAGAAGGATTTAGCACGAACTGAAACAACACATTTAGTGACGTCTTCTCTCGTCGCGAATAAACTATTTGGATTTTATGGAATGTTCAAAACTGTCGGTAACCCCGAGGTTATTCACGGTCACAGTAGAGGTAATCGACTGGTTGAATGTATTACCACGTAGCAGTGGGCTCCAATACCGTAGTATTAGTGTCCTGCTTGTGTGGTGATGATATTCTTTTTGAGGTTCTAAGATACGAGGATCCTTGAGGATCCTTGACTCAGAAAGCTGATCATGTGACTGCCGCCAGAGCGGGGAAATCACGTGATATCAACGCTGAGAAATCATGTGATACCAACAAAAACAAACAGTAGTCATAAATGAGCGAATGAGCGAATGAGCCTTTGAACTACGACTATCAAGCTCCGCCTTAACTGTTGCAATTTTGGTCTGACCTTCAGTCATGGCCTAAACCTACTCTGCGTAAACCGTCTTCATCTAAAAGACACACCAGCAATTGCCATCGTAGTAACAGTAACTGGCGCCGGGGGGGCAGCAGTAGCCCGCACAAATTCCGGAGCAGCATGCGGCTGTGTGTATGTTAGAAACCGGAGGAAGAATGCGGCATAGCGAATCCCCAGAATAATGCACTCACAAGCTGCGTCCGCAGAAGCTCCCTGCCCTTGAAGATGGGCAGGTTCATTATGCTGGAATGTGTTGACTAGTAGTTTAATTATCAGCAAAAATATACCGAACAGTGGAATGGAAACGTACGAGTAACACCTGGGGAAGCATCATTTTCAGCGGGGGCGGCGAGGGAAGCGGCAAGCTGCCCTGCAAGGAAGAAAATAGCAAGATAGGCCTTCATATTGATAGATGATTACGTTCGTGTGGTTTGGTGTGGTAGAGGAGTTGCCAGACAATTTTTTTCTTCGAAAGTCAATAACTGTGAGGGAAACGATTCAATTCAGGACACCTATGAGGTCTTTATATCTCGCACCTGGCTCACTTTCCATGCGATATTACTCTCTTCTGGCCGTGGCACTGTGAAGAACGCGCAGCCCATAGTGTCAGCTTTCATATCCTAGACTTGGCCATATGTAATCTTCATTTATCACAATATCGGTATACACATAGTTTTCGAGAGTCTCTGCAGATAGGTAGTCCCGATGAGGAAGCTGAAATCCCAAAAACAGTTTCCATATCCCAACAATGTCTAACATTGGTCAATCATCGTAGAGTTTGAAAATATTACGAGCTGACAACATACTCTAGGTGGCTCCCTAAAAGGTCCTTTAGACTATTTCCAAATGAATCATAACTAGAATCTCCGTTTACTACCCTCGCTCAGTTTGCATATCTCTTGATCGCATTAATCGTATTCTGAACAAGAAGAGTGAGCAGTTGAATATGCATTGAGACATCTGCTTGCTCTAAACCCACCAGAACGGCATTCACACGTATCAAGGGTGAGGTTGGCGTTACACTTAATTTAAATCTGATTGAGTGAACCGGAAACTGAGTAAGCTGCGTCATTCACAGGGAGCAACTAGTTCTGGAGTAGCACGAGCATACCATTAATTCGGTAAGCTAAACGAGAATGCGAATACCCCTCATGAACTCATACAGATATTCCTGTCCATTTTAGTCCAAAACTAGACAAATGCGTTTACGAAACATCTGTCGATAGTAAGATGATTTTTGTTCATATATGATTGGCCTAGCCCGTGGTGTTACTAAACTAACATCATGGTTGGAAGGGCTATTGTTAGCTCCTCATCACTCCGCCATCAATCTCCCCACCTACTCAATATGGTTATCTGCTCACTACGTGCTCAAAACTGATCTCATTCGACTCCGATGGGCAGATATTGATTGCTTATGTATTAATGGGTACGTGCTGGTGGCCGCAGAAAATGGACTAGCTACTGCTGCCTCGTACTTCACCTGGCACCGCATCACTTCCGCCAGGTTATCCACACTGATCAGCGTTTTGGGGTAGTCTTTACCCAGAGCCTTATCCTTTCCCTCCAGCGCTCGCTGGATCATATCCTCTACCGTCTCGTACTTCCTTGATATTTCAGCACCATCGCCAGGATGCTAGCAACTTTCAGCGTGCTAAGACCGTCCTGCCATGCTATCCTCTCCTTAATCATCATTGCACGTATTGCCATACCCTCAGTTGCTTTTGAACTCCTTTTCATTCACATGTAATATGCAATTGTCTCCCACACCGTTCATGAGCAGACAAGTTCGGTCATAGTTGTTTCTGTAAACTTCTATGTATCGCAAGATAGTTATACGCGGCGTTCTCTGTTCGATTTAAGGAGCAACATATCTGATAGCAAGATGCATGTAGTCAAGAGATTGCAGTAGTGGTACAGTAGCGTTGTCCTTTTCCACATTAGAGCCCAGTTTCTACAAGAAAGGAGCTAGCGCTTTGCCCTCGTCTATGAGCTAAACCTCAGTTATGCAAGCGGGGAATCCTGTCAGTATTTATGCTACATCCTAGCTCCGGGAGGTGATAAAGATAGATCTGTTCGGTGAATGTAGTAGGATGGACGGATAGGGCAGCCCTAAAGCAGATGTTCTGCGGGTTTTTCGTAGCTGACTGCGATAAATCCAACAAGCAGCAAGCGATGGCCGTTTGCAATGTGGATAATTTGAGCATCTTCTTTTATAAGTGATCGGAACCTGGTGGGGGAGACAGCCTAGATTAATTAGCTCACCGCATCAGCGGTCCTCTGGTAGCCACCTTCTCAAACATCGCCTGCGTGCCTTCATGTAACCAGAACACCAATGTCTTTGGTGACTCATCCCTTACCTACTAGATGTAATCGATGGTAATCTGGGACTTTTAAAACAACGGATAGCCGCTGTTCGCTGCTGGCTTGCAACATCTGCTATTCACCTAATTCCTCCAAGGCCAACTCGCCTTGCGCGATAGGCTGGTATGAAGCACATCCGATGTTTTATATCGGCACTATCATGGCCGATGAAATCGTCGTCCCTCTGGAACGGACTGTCAAGGAGGGACGATATTTTAGAGGGCGGTCGTACAGGACGGTAGCAGGGCCTAGACGGCTTAATAGAAGCACCTGCCCTGTATATGGGCATGGCATATAGTGATACATGGCTTACCATTGTGTGTTGCGTCCTGCCTTGTCGTTGCTTTGCTCGACTACGTGCGCTGTGATAGAATTTGCAAAGCTGTCTATGGAGCGGGGTCATTACATGTCAGATAACGCGTGGAGAGTTAGTTGGTACTTTCGTAGATAGAAAGAGATGTGAATGACTGGGCGATATGAAAAGAAAATTGCCAACTTGGCAGCCCCACTGCACCCTGGCTCCGACTTCACCAGTAACACATCACGAGCGACCCCTCCCCGACGGCAGTGTCCGCGCAACAGTGTCAGGTGCTAGTAATCTTGTTCCGTTAAACTAAAAGAGTCCGATACTTGTATAATTTACATTCTGTGCTTCAGTCGTCGTTCAGCTCGAACCCAATACCGGTACTGGTATGTCTCGCGAAACTCACATTGCAACGTCCCACTGGGCAGTCATAGTTGGCATCAATTACTACCCTAAGCGTGAAGACGAGTGGCTTAAAGGTTGCATTCGAGATGCGATGGCTGTTAAGTTTTTCCTCGAAACAGGGGAATCTGATGTGGACATAGTTGTCCTTACCGCAGCAACACCTACGGATCCTAATTCCAACCGACCACCCGAAGAACCAGGCATATGGCCGACATATGAAAATTTCAAATCTAGCCTTTGCAGAGTATTGGATATGGCAAAAAGTGGAGACGTTGTATACATCCACTACTCTGGACACGGTGCACGACTGCCGCCGACCGATGCACAATCTGGCCCTAACGACGCTCTTGAACTTGCTTTGGTTCTTCTATCGGAAGATGGAAGTGGGAGTAGATACCTTCGAACTCGAGTTTTAGCATCAGCTCTGGATATAATGGCTCAGAAAGGACTTCTTATCACACTTGTTCTTGATTGTTGCTTTTCTGGCAGTGTGGTACGCAATAGCGACTGGCGCGGGTTTGACGTCCGAACAGTCAATTACAACCCCAGTGTTGATTCTGCCAGCCTCCGAGAGCAGAAAGGGATCTTATTCGACGTGGCCAGCCCTTTACGCGATTCCTCAATGGAGCGAGACTGGCTTCTCGAACCTAAAAGCTATACGGTCCTCTCGGCCTGTGCTCCACATGAAAAAGCATATGAACTTGAGAAGGACGGAGAGAGGCGAGGTGCTCTTACTTACTTTCTCCTTGACGCTCTCACTACTCTGAGGGACAAAGGCATAGAACTTACACACCAATCCGTACACGAGCACCTTAGCACCAGGTTCCATGTCTTCTGGCCCCGGCAAACCCCAATGCGGTACGGTAATGCGAACCTCATATTTTTTGGGAACCCTCTTCCCCAGCCAGATATCCATTTTGTTCCAATCAAGGCAATAGATGGTCGCCTATATTTAAAAGCAGGACATGTAAACGGCGTTTGCAAAGGTGATGAGTACGCCGTATATCCATTTGACACTCCCGAGCACGCCAACTACCAGGAGGAAGAAGCAATTCTGAATGTACGAGTCGATACTGTTCGAGACTTTGAATCAGACTTGATAGAGGTCAGCACGACATCAGCCCTAATACAATTCCAGATGGGCTGGAAAGCAAAGCTGCTTACCAGTCTCTCCCCTAGGTATATTTGTGTAGGACTTCTGGCCAGCATCAGCTGCAGCAGGCAATTAGAAGCGACTGCGAAAGGACTGCGTTTCGTGCGCCTTTCCACAGAAGACCAGACAGAGGAACCATGCATATTCAACGTCACTATCAACGAACGTGACGAGTATGATGTAGTCGATGCGTTACATGAAAAGGTTGCCTGCATTCCAAGCATACCGTGCAGCTCAGACGGATCTACAGAAGCTGTTGTAAATGTCATACAACACCTTGCAACATTCAAGTACTTCGAGGGATTGGTGAACCGGCTGCCCAGTTTGACCTTCGAAAGGTCATTCTCACTTATTCCCAAATGTCCTCCTGGTATATCCGGCGCATTCGACATCAAACATAACACCAAATGGGAATTTCTCGTTGAAAATTTCAGCAATAAACCGCTATATTTAGCGATGTTTAACTTCGCCCCTTCTTGGCAAATTAAAAACCTCATTTCCAAATCTGGTGGAGGTGGTTATAAAATCATACCACCAAAGAATGAGGGGGCGGACGGTGGGAAGGTAATAGGGCTGCGGATGAAGGTACCTGAATTCCTTCAGAATAGCGGCAAAGGCCAGTGTGAAGATATTATTAAAGTCTTCATTACGAGCAAGCCAATTTCATTTCCTCAGATGGTTTTACCCGAGATTTCTCGCATTCCTAGCGTTGTATCTCGAGGCGCTAATAACGGAGATAATCTATCGGATTTTCTTTCAAAGCTGACAGTGGGTATCCGAGGCCAGGGTGAGGATGGATGGGCAACTAAGAACTTCATAATACGCACTGTATTGGAATAATCCATATATACCAGCGACCAATTATTTCATAATAGTAGACTCCTAGCTAGGCCAACTGATTATCCCTTCTGACGTGTTTCATCGTTCATAATAAAGTGTCGGCACTTCATCAGAAAAAATCTTCCTGTTCTAGTTGCAGCTCCGATTCCTTGAACTCTTTCCCATTCTCTACTAGTCTCTTATTCGCGTCGCGGAGGGTGTATTTCCCACTAACGATAGTGAATACCTGGAATGGTCCTTTTCGTGCAGGGGTAATGATGTAAACTCGGTCGTTTGGTCGAAATTTGGGTTGCTGGTGGTTCTTCGTAAGAATCCCCAAAATAGACCCGCGATTGTGCTACTTGCCATGCTATATTCATCTACTTTTGGACGGCCGCCATCATCGCAGAAAACGATTTGCGGATTATGTGTATCTCTATAACAGTTATTAGAATGGTAAATGTATATAAGATGGCCGTCTTACTCCTTGACCGATCCCATCGTTATAGCACCGCAGCAGGCTCAAGCTTATGGCAGTGTACAAGAGTGAAGCAAGAAAATGTGATGAATTGCGTTTGTGTATGAGACAGTATGAGTGCAGGTGAAAGCGAGTAAATATTTACTGTACCTGTTGGCTGTCAGCCTGACAAAAGGACCACCAAGACTGAATGCAGTCGCAAACATGTGTCGCACCAGTATGCCTTAGCATTCAGAAGTCATTCTTGGTAGGCTGTGAAAATCAAGAATTGGGGAAGGGTTGTAGCCCTGTGAGATAGTCTAAATCCCTGTCCGTTGTCAGCCGCTGTGCGAGCCTTGCCGCAGCAGCCACAGCATGTATCTTGCACTAGTGCAACCCGGCATTACAGTGATTCGTGTAGTCCAGGCCCACGACGTTAGGAGCTGCAGCCTCGAACACTACGCATCTGAGCACTTATCTCCCTTTGTCGGCTGCCACGGCTGAGGATTTTACCAAAGACCTAAAAGCAGAGTGTCGAGATCTTTTGTGATGCTCACTCTCCTCTGCCTTGATTTAGCTTCTTCCGTTGCAGTTTTTAGCCTACTCCAACGCCCTCTTCAATGGCATGTCCATGGGTTACTGATGTTGAACTTGGACAGGTT
Organism: Beverwykella pulmonaria; assembly: GCA_001599595.1. NCBI lineage: Eukaryota > Fungi > Ascomycota > Dothideomycetes > Pleosporales > Melanommataceae > Beverwykella > Beverwykella pulmonaria. The sequence continues at coordinate 1,616,049 of BCHH01000009.1, read as the reverse complement.
GGCAATTTGTTCTCATCAACTTTTGTTAATAGTGAAGGCTTAGGCAGAAGTTTTCCTAAAAGATTCTGTAATACGTTTTTATCCTGGATGACAAGATCTACCAGTGAAGTTAGCAAAAGCAGTGACCGTTCAAGATACCCAATGCAGAGTAATTTTTTTTCTTTCCAATGTAATATATCGCAGCATTACTGAATACTACCAGTCGAAGACAACCCCGCCGGCTATCCTCGATTCTCAGCACTAATAGCGTCTCACGATCACTTTCACCTCTGTCGCCGGTTCTCTCACTTGCGTTCACGCCTTCTGTTGCTGAAACAGGACAAATTATCGTTCTTGGAGAACCAATTGCGGAGACTCGATAGGCAAGAGACTGAAACTCTACGCCTTGGAAGTTGTCGCGCGGACGATAATAGCGAAAGGAGCTCTGTCTTGTCACAAATTGATGTTGCGCTAGCTGATTATGGTAGGCATTTGTCAATCTAAATTTAAACAGCTCTGACGAAAGGCGAAGACAGTTTGATTGTAAGGAATCAGCAGATACTCAGCTTCGAAACGGCCAGGCTGCAAGCTGTCTCGAGCTTGCAGAATTGGGTCAACGGGACTGGTTGCATCGCAAGAGCAGAAACTGCATATCTTGATCATTCCAATGATTTGCTTAGTGTCGCCTCTACAGATGATACTGTCATGATTTGGTTAGAGACAATTGCAGAGAAATCCTTAATTCGTCTCCGCCGATGGTTTGGGAAGGTAAGGTATTTGCCTCAGAACAAAACGGACCTCAAACTGAAAACCTTCCAGCATCGGCACCGTGCTATTTCTAGAGACCCCAAAGTCCACATCATGCCAAAGGCGTCGATTACGCGAACTGCTCGAGTTTTAATGACACCCTTCATTGTCACACTTCTGCTTGCTCCTGTGGTTGCTTGCACTCGCCTGGATAGTCTTACTGCCAGACTTCTTGCCATTATAACTGCCGCAAGCGCCTTTATTGCAGTATTGTCAGGCTCAACCAAAGCTAAAACTGTTGAATTAGTAGTGGCAGGTGCAACGTGAGTTAGGAGATTCGTGGTTCTTTCCAATAGTAGCTAACATCCTACCTGGTACAGATACACAACAGTACTGATTGTATTCATCTCAAGTGCCAATGTATCCAAGAATTAGGTGTTGCATGAGAAGTTAGGACGACTCGGTCCGCAGTTCGGTTAGAGATTGATGCTGACCAGCAGAGCGCCGATTCATGCAAGCACCTCGATATGGTGTATAAAAGAAATTTGATATTTGTATCATGATGACGTGTGTGAAAAACATGCTACATATGGTTGAACATACCATTGAGATGCCCAGGGCTGTTTTATTGACGGAAGCTGCGTGCTGCATCCAAGTTATTACTCACGCGAAATATGGAACGAGGTCCGTGCCCTTGAAGCAACGCAGCTCAGCGGCAGCTGCCAAGCGAGCAGGAACAACATTTAGGCAGCAACGCAAGCCACACGCACTGCAACTACCCGCAGAGCCAAACAAAATCGCCCACATGTGCTCCAGAACTGAAGTCAGCCGACGGCAGGCAGTAAGGCCGCCATTATCCTTCATGGAATTACACTCAGCGCCTTGGCGTGTTGACCGGTGAAGCAATGTTGTGCACCTGTGCCGAAATGAGCATATAGCCTCGAGAAACACGCCAGTAGGCTTTTCTTGAATTGGACAGGTATCTACAGCGAGGCTAATTCCTCAAACCTCAATGCCTGACGTCTGATACCGGCTTCCGCAAGCCTTGTCGAGAGCACGATAGACGATTCTGGTGGATATGACCCTGAAGACTCTACTACACTGGCGAGCTCGTCTAACGTGCACGCTAGCGGCAATCATCACTCTACTAGTATGGACAACGACTTCACAAACAATGGGTCTGTATTGGACGAAGTGGGCACTCAAATAATGCATCAAAGAAACCAAGCGACCGAACTGTCAAAGAATTACCAACGAACCGGCGTCATAAAGGACTTACATGAGGCCATTAACATGATGGAGAAAGTAATAGATATAATGCCACAGGGATCTATCTATCTAGTTGGCATATTAAGCGACTTTATTGCTGTGCTACGCATGCGATTTGAACGGACTAGGTTAATGGATGACCTCAACCGTGTTGTCGAGGTTGCCGAAATGGTAGTTGTTGCTACTCCTCAAGACCATCCCGATCGAGCTCGCCACTTTAGCAGCCTCGGGGGCTGTCTCCGCGTGCGATTTGAGCGGACTGGGCTAATAGACGACATTAATCGTGCTGTCGAGGCTGCCGAAATGGCAGTCGATGCTACTCCCCAAGGCCACCCCGATCAAGCCGGCTACTTGAGCAACCTTGGAAAGCGGCTTGGCCTGCGATTTGAGCGGACTGGGTCGATAGACGACCTCAACCGTGCCGTTGATGTTGCCGACATGGCAGTCGATGCTACTCCTCAAGACCACCCTAATCGAGCTGGTTACTTGAATAACCTCGGAAACTGGCTTAGTAGCCGATTTGAGTGGACCGGGTCGATAGACGACCTCAACCATGCCATTGAAATTACCAAAAGGGCAGTCACTGCTACACCTCAAGGCGGCCCCAGTCGGGCTGTCTGCTTAAATACCCTTGGAAGCTGTCTTGCTAGGCGATTTGAGTCGACGGGGTTAATAGACGACATCAACTGTGCTGTCGACGTTGCCGACAGGGCAGTCAGTGCTACTCCTCAAGGCCATCCCGATCTAGCTAGTCACTTGAGCAATTTTGGAAGCTGTCTCCGCATGCGATTTGAGCGAACTGGTTCAATAGATGACATCAACCGTGCCGTCAAGGTTGCCGACATGGCAGTTGATGCTACTCCTCAAGACCACCCCAATCGAGCTGTCCGATTGAACAATCTCGGGAGCTGTCTTGGCATGCGATTTGAGCAGACTGGGTCGATAGACGACCTCAACCGTGCTGTCGATGCCACCCACATGGCAGTCACTATTACTCCTCAGAGCCGCCTCAATCGAGCTGGTTACTTGAATAATCTCGGCATCCGGCTCAGTAGTCGATTTGGGTGGACCGGGTCGATAGACGACCTCAACCGTGCCGTTGACGTTGCCGACATGGCAGTCGATGCTACCCCTCAAGGCCACCCTGACCGAGCGGGCTACTGGAACAATCTTGGAGGCTGTCTTGGTAGGCGATTTGAGCAGACTGGGTCGATGGATGACCTCAACCGCGCCATTGACGTTACTGATATGGCAGTTAATGCTACTTCTCAAAACCACCCCGATCGAGCTATCTACTTGAACAGCCTCGGATATCGACTCAGCAGGAGATTTGAGCGGATTGGGTCGATAGAAGATCTCAACCGTGCCGTTGATGTTGCCAACATGGCAGTCACTGCTACTCCTCAAGACCACCCCAATCGAGCTGCCATCTTGAACAACCTTGGAAGCTGGCTTGGCATGCGATTTGAGCAGACTGGGTCGATAGACGACCTCAACCGTGCCGTCAATGTTGCCGATGTGGCAGTATCTACTACTCCCCATGGCCGCCCCATTCGAGCTGGTTACTTAAATAACCTTGGAAGCTGTCTCGGCAGGCGTTTTGAGCGGACGGGGTTGATAGACGATATCAACCGTGCCTTTGACGTTGCCGAAATGGCAGTTAATGCTACTCCTCAAGACCACCCCAATCGAGCTGTCCGCTTGAACAACCTTGGAAAGTGTCTCAGCAGGCGATTCGAGCGGACTGGGTTAAAGGATGACTTTAACCGCTCCTTGGCCTGTTTTAAGAAAGGTTGGGCATCCCATAATTCTCCACCCTCTACTCGTATTCTTTTGGCTCGGCGTGCCGCTGCCATGCTTGCCTCTCAGCTTAACTGGAAAGAATCAAGTGACTTGTTGCAAGGCGCTATAAAGCTTCTCCCAAAAGTAAGTCCACGGCTGTTGGACAACAATGACAAGGAGCATATGCTTGGACAATTTGCCGGTTTGGCTTCCATGGCTGCAGCCATCTCCTTAAAAGCAGGAAAAGATGAGCATCGGGCTTTACAGCTATTAGAATTAGGCCGTTGTATTATCGCTGGCCTCCTATTAGAAATGCGTACAGACATTTCTGATCTTAGACAGCAGCATCCTAGGCTAGCATCGGAGTTTGAATCCCTTCGGAATGAGCTAGACTCATCTCCTAATGAGATGTATCTACTAGGTGATACTGTATCTTCGTGGAAATTCCAAAAAAGCCGACGGTTTGAAGCGGACCAAAGATTCGATGAGGTTATTGCCAAAATACGCGACCAGTCTGGGTTTCAGAACTTTCTCCTTCCTCCAACAATCGATGATATGATGGCCGCTGCAGCCCAAGGGCCTATTGTTATTATTAACGTAAGTTTTTACCGCTGTGATGCATTTCTCCTTGAGCATCATCGAATTAGGGTGCTACCGCTACCAGACCTAAGAGAAGAGGAGCTAAAAGAAAGAGCCCAACAGCAATTGGTTGGTTCAACATTAACACTGAAGTGGCTATGGGATATCGCTACAGGCCCTATCTTAGACGAACTTGGATATCAATGCCCACCCTTGGACGATAACTGGCCTCATGTATGGTGGATTCCCACAGGAGCACTAAGCCACTTTCCAATTCACGCAGCGGGATACCACACTCAACGATTCACTAAGACGGTGCTGGATAGAGCCATGTCATCATACGCCTCTTCTGTAAAGGCACTGCTGTATGGGCGCCGACATACTATTCATAGACCTGCAGAGTTAGCCCCAGAGCATACTCTTCTCGTTGCGATGCAGGACACTCCAGGCCGCTCACGCCTCGCTTTCGCCACTCAGGAAGTGGAGATGTTGGCTAGCCTCTGCCCATCGTTACGGCTTAAGCCAGTCATACCAACACGGCGAAGGAACCAAGTCTTAGCACAGTTGCGAGCATGCAGGATTTTCCATTTCGCCGGTCATGGGCGTTCGGATCCTCTGGATCCTTCCCGAAGCTGTCTGCTCCTAGAAGATTGGAAAGAGAGCCCGTTAACTGTAGGAGATCTTCGTGACTCCAAGATACAAGAGAGCTCTCCGTTCCTTGGTTATCTATCGGCGTGCTCGACTGGCTCAAACAAGGTAGACAAGCTTGTTGATGAGGGAATCCATTTAGTGAGCGCGTTCCAACTTGCGGGGTTCCGACATGTTATTGGAACGCTCTGGGAAGTGTCTGACAGCCACTGTGTAGACGTGGCTAAGGTGGTCTACGAGACGATCCGAGACGAAGGGATAACAGATATGGCGATATGTCGGGGCCTCCATCAGGCGGTCAAGGCGCTGCGGGATGCGCGCATGGATGCAACAAGAGATATAAGAGATGCGGAGCTTAGCGATGATGAGCTTTCTAATGAGGATGAAACTATGTTAGAGAGTCCACTATACTGGGCTCCGTACATTCACTTTGGTGTCTAAATATTGCGTAAGGCGGATTCGGACTTGAAGCAAGTTTAGATCTGGAGGGTATCGTTGGCAATGTTTCTTGTTCTTCCTATAGTTTCTTAAAAATTCAGAAGATATGATTCAGAAGAACCACCTTTTTGGAAAGGCACTAGCAGATCAGTTACATATAAATATGGTCAGTTAGCGGCCCAATGCTCAAAGTTCATCGTTACCCTCAGTCAAGCTTCGAGTAGTGAGAGGTCGACCGGTATCGGAAGTAAAGGTTCTAGTTGCAATTGGGGCGCTGGCAGTGCGTCCATAGGTCCGCGTAAACGCAACCTTGGACAATTGGAGAATGAGTCGATTCTACTCACGACTGTGTGTGAGTGTAGAAAGGAAGATCATCAACACCATGGCGAGGGCTTGCCGGGCATTCAGGTTCGGAGTGACATCACCGTCGATAATGCATCGTTTGCAGTCCATGTATGATTAATACGGCGGCCATCCTGGAGGAGTTCGATACTAGCGAGCAGGCTGGCGCGAGAATCGAGACGGTGGGGAGGAATTATAGATACACTAGATGATAGCAATACACTACTGTCTATACTAGTGTTCCCTGTCCCACGAATAATCCATGCGTCTACAAACTCTCAGTATTTCAAGATAACGTATGGAATAAGAGCAACCCCCAATGTGACGAAGATGATTAGCCATCTGATCAAGCCCTTCTTCAATAGCCGTTTTGTCAACTTGTCGATTGCTTCCCCGTCATTGATCCTAGGGAATGCAATGTCCTTCGGTACCTCCTTTCCAAGCGCTTTGCACAAGGGTCCCCACCCCTCCTTGACGTCAAAGAAAACGAGACGTTCTTTTGGTACGACTCTTTTCAGATATTCGATATGGTTGAGATAACACTTCGTAGTAACGGGGTCCGCTTCGTCATAAAGATGAAGCCATTGCTTGCGCAGGACATTGATGTAGTCAACGAAGTAACGCATACCGGGAATAGGGAATAGGATGAAGCGCAGTACCGCCATAGTCGACGCGTTCTGCACACTTTGCATGCTCTTCACCCACCCATCTGGGTCGCGCACTGTACAGACGACAATCGCATTCGGGTAGAGCTCGATGAGTTCCTCCACTAACCCAGATATTGGTGCGTCGGTGGCTGCAGTATATCCGTCGAATCGTTGCCTTATCTGATCAAAGACAACCTTTTTATCGGACTCAGTTTTGGGTGGAAAGTGAGATAGAACGGTGATCCACGAACGGATTTCGACTTCAGGTGCCAGAGTTATTTGAGTGCCGCCATGATAAACAGGGCCCTGGAGCAAGATACGGAGGGCTTCGCTGAAAGAAGCAGTGCCGGTGCGGGAGAGGCCGGCTCCAATGACCTGGAATTCCGTACCGGGTTGAGGAACGGAGGGTTGATTACCCATAGCAAGGGGGCAAATAAAATTCGGACAGAGATTGTATGTCTGTCAAATGTTGCAGCGAAGTCCGCTAAATATAAGCTGCCAAGGAAGGCGCTTCGTTACCATCTTTGCCGCAATCCATCATACCGCCTCATGCATGGGTATATTTTTATCACCTAACGGTAACCCTGCCACTGTTCCCTAAACATCGGGTCAAATAAGCGCTAGTCTAATTGGCACGTCAGTTTCTTGTGAGTGACTGGCACTGTAAACTAGTCTCATAAAAGTTCACAGCCTCCACAGGAACACCTGTTTTCTCATCCATCTCGAATATATGGCAACTTCTTATACTGCAATTGCATCAATCTCGCAGGTGGTATGAGAAGAACTATACCAAGCCGCGAGGACATATGTTCCCTTCAGGAGTGGAGACCCGTAAGAGATCTTCTTGATCCAAAGAAACTCGGCGGACTCTTCTTCTCGTTGCAGGAAATATCTACCCTGTCTCATTGCCAACTCCAAGTCCTGGTGAAGATCTAACGAGATTGGTAGCTGTGCGAGACTAGTGAGAGAAAGCACTGCATATGCAGTCTCTTCATGAGGTCTAAGAGAGCCCTATGATCCGTCGTGGCATTGAGATTGTAGTAGTTGATGCAACATGACCATCAATAAAGGTGTCACTTGAGTCTCCATCTATTCAGTTGGCAGATATGAAAGATCACTTTTGCCTAGGCTCCATCTGATTAGTAGCTCGGATAAGGCTTTCGAAACGAGCATCGTGGGGTAATAAGGCGACAGATTTTGCTTTAATGTTAGTAAGATACTAATAAGTACACTATATCAGAGCGGTGCGTCGCACTGACCCACTTATCGCTGATTCCCCCTCTAATGTAATCCATGATTCGATAAGAAAATTGGAGATTTTTTTTCGATCGCTGCCACTTTCCGAAGAACTCATTGCGATCCAGAAGTAAAGCAATGAGCGCGTGGCAGTTAGCACTAACGCTTGGGTCACGCTCTCCGTTGTATGTCTTCGAGCACCTGGATGCATTGATCTTTTTCACAAGCGTCTCAGAATTTTCATTCTCGCTGGACGATCTTAAAACGATCGAGGCCAGGGCTGCCAACCGTACGTACTACGTTACGGCTCGCCCTTTTTGTACCTGCTACTTCTCAGATTGCTGGTACGTTCGTACGTAAAGGGTGAATTGAGAGCCAAGTACGCAACGTAAAAGTAACGTTTGAAATTGCTGCTACGTTTGTACGTTTCGCCTCAAAGTGAGAAGTTACGTGGGCGTAGTGGCTGTTATGTGAGCTGCTAGAGTAGTTAACTCAGTCTGGACTACTCCCCTGCTCAGCCAGTTCTTTCCTATGCTATAGCTATGCTTAGGATTGATGATAGCGTTGCGAAACGAGTTTTCTTGTGAGAGGAGCGATCGCTAGCTGTCAAACTTGTCTGCTATGTTGTGAGCTTTAGATTGAGGATTATTGCGACAGTGTAAGATGAGATAGGTGGGTTAATAACAATCTAAAGCGACGTTAGATTATTTATTGTAGAGAGGCAGTTAGATTATCGCGGAGCTAGTTTTCACGCGATACCTGCTTGTTGTCGCACCGCGCCAGCGTTGAGGCGTGAGCTAGACGCCTATCACTGAGCCTTGCCAAATTGAGAACCTGCTTGATAGGAGATGGAGGGCGTTGATGAGGCCGCGGATGATGCCTGGGAAGATTGAACAAATTGCTGCATCACGATGATACGCAGGTATAGGAGGTAGATGCCTAAAGTCACTGATGGTCCCCCTATTGCACGAGTCATAGGAGATTTGTGGCTGCAACAAAATATGACTTTAGCAACAAATAGCTTTATGCTAACAGGTAAACAACCTCCTCCAATGGGCACGAAACCCGCCGCCAAAGTTACTAACGTATATGCGTAGTACGTACAGGATTTATGCCAAACGAAACGAAAACTACGACTCACAAATCAATTACGTTCGTACGTATCACGTGACCGTATAATTCACGTACTACGGGTACGTACTACGTCCGGTTGGCAGCCCTGATCGAGGCTTTGGCGCTGTTATCGAGATCTGGCTCAATGCCTGGCGCTAAGATGCGGTCAGCGATATATCGGTTGATGACAAGGACGATAGGAGACGTACCGAACCCAAAAAGGCCCTGAGTACTGCCGGTTCTGTTCATCGTAGCCTCGAGTAAAGTATGGAGTCTTTCACTTCCCAGTGCTGAATCACAAACGTTATACTCAAGCAAAGCAGACAGAACCTACACACCATCTGTCAGTGATGTAAGGGTTAGTACGTACCATGGTAAATACGTACCCATAAGACCTCGAAGTTTGTGGAGGACATGCTCTAGAAACTACTCCACTGCCTTTTCCTTCGCCACGTTCCACTGTCATTCGAAGATATGTTTCTGCTGTCTTATCCAACTCCGGTGTCTTCATTAATACTGTGGCACAGTAAATGAACTAGATGCACAGCCAAGCGGCGTAGTGCATGAATCACATGTGGTCAAGCGGCTCAGTAACTACGCCGCCGTTCTGATTGGTGTTGCAAGATGTCGACCGTCGAATGGGATCATGGAAGCTTTAACATGAGTGATTGTCTTCATAGATGGTGGAATTCAACCTTCCAATAGAATCGTGGGGGTTAATCGCAGAATGCTAGAGTCTTCACACATGGTGCGACTGAGAGTTAAAAATTTGACCAAGATGGTTGTTATGCAGTGTGCAACCAAAATGCCGGGTTGTGTGAGGGGCCTGCAACATCGTCTTTAACGGAGAGTATCTCGTCGAGCTCAAGAGTGTTCGTAACGTTTCTAGTGATTGTGTGGTGGCTGTGCTTACGGTTGGCGACAGGGAGACAATCTAAAATTTACTGCGTAATAGCAATATTTTCTATAGAAATCCTCCATTATATCTCGTGTTAGATATAAAGAATTAGTATACTACACTAATTATAACTTAGGTTGCTGCCCTTTAATTCATTTGTTAACATATTCCGCAAGCCAGCGCTTCACCCAAATGAGCGCTCTACCTCACAAGCGGCAACGAAGACTTCTCGTTCCGACTCTGGCGGATGAGGCGACATATTCCTGGTTGGTACAACGTGCCATCTAAGTCATTGTGTAACCAGTAGACACACGTATGTTTTTGTCTCAAAGTTCGAGCTTATGCAGACCAATTTGAGGCGGCTTTCTACGTGGGTCTCCTTCGACTCTTTGTGTAATGATCCTCGCTGTTCTTGTTGTAAGAGACTCGTATAGGGCGTATTAGAGAAAGGGACGGCACTGCGCTGTGGGAATTATTGCTCGTATATCGGTAGAGAGTTTCAGATGTCGCAGTTGCAGCCTTGAACGCTCGAGCCAGGTGGCAGGAACGGCTCTGTGATTGGTCAGAAAAAAATTCGGCACGTGATCCCTCAACATATTTCAATCCACGCATGACGCCTCTACCTCCTGCTGTTCACTCTTCGATGCGCATAGAATTTAGTCACTCTGCGCCAAAATGCATGTCACTCAAACAGAATTCATTCGTGTCAAGTTATTTATTACCAATTCCATCGGTATGTACGAAAACCATCGGTGGAGGGAAGTCGCCGACCGAACGTCCCCTTAAGGAAGGTACTCGGTCTAATCAACAACGGTTGCTGTAGAGGAAAGCGAAGGCCATGCCGGAACGGCCGGGAAGAAGCATCTTTCTTGGTGGATGATCAGACATGATAGTAGAGAGTGATGGAGACATAGAAGGTGCCGTTCAAGTTCAATCACTTTTTGTGTACAGGGAATATAGTCATCGACCAAAATTCCGGTGTTCACTTCATTGGTCCCAGTCATTGAGGAAGGAAAGCAAGTAATTTCGGGAATAAGCATGACTTCTCCATTCGACGACTCAGACGCAAGCTCAGAAAAAGTTCAGACCATCGAGGCCGCCAATTCAGTCTACATCAACGGCTTGCAACACCCTCCGAGTCTAAAAAGAAATAAAAGAGAGATATTGCAACTCGTATTAATGGATCACCCGGTCGCAAGTTTTTTCAGGCCCGCTGCATCTCCATTGAAGGTATCCGAATCACCACCGTATGTGTACCTAGACAATACTGTTAGCAATTGAGAGCCATGCAAGAGATGGTGAACATACGCGTCATTGAACTGCCAAATAGTTTGGTATGGCCAGCCACCAGGTATAGTCCCCACCGAGCTGCCATAACGTGCTAACACAAGTGGACAGGTCGTGCTGAACTTCTGTGTATTTCCCGTGCAGGTAGTCCACCAGTCGTTCGTCGTATAGATCAGAGGGTATCTACTAGTCAAGGCGTGGTATTCATTGACGAAATCCGTTATCCAATTAACCATCGCAGTGGAGGAGAGACCGTAGCATGTCGAAGTGGGTCCGTACTCGATGTCAAGCATTCCTGGGAGAGTGATGCCATCGCTAGACCAACCACCACCGTGTGAGTGAAAAAACTGAGCTATGGAAGTACATCAGAAATACGTTTGTTCAATGTCATAAGATCCCTACCTTGTGTAGTTCCTGACCCGCCATCTGGTCGAGCAAAATGGTAGGCCCCTCGGATGAAGCCCGCATTTGTTGCTCCAACATAGTTGTTAGAGAAATTGGGATCGGTATAAGTCGTTCCTTCGGTAGCTTTGATAATAACGAACCGTGCGCCAGAGGAATATGCGCCTGCAAAGTTCACGGTGCCTTGGTAGTGGGAGATGTCAAAGCCAGGTACTGCTGCTGAAGCAACAGCGATGTGTAGCGCAGTCCCGATAAGAGCAGAAGCTTTCATGTTTAAGAGTAGTATTGACGCGTCTGGTAGTCAAAATGCAGTATTAACAAGCTTTCAGGTACATAGCAACCCACTCCTTTATAGGTCTCATGACCGCCTTGAAGCGGGTCGGCTCGTGCACAGAAAAGAGCGACGCATCGGGTCCCCCCGCCATGCAATCCACTTTCATTGTGTGGACGGGGAGCGTGCTGAACGCTCAAACATCGGGACCTTCCAGCTGCAGGCTGAAAGTTGTTGATCGTGGTGTAATTATACGGATACGCACGCCACATGTTCGTCAATGCCGCCTGATTGGGTGAGCGGACCGGTCTCTAATATATCTTGACTTTGCCGTGACGACGTTTACCTCTTGGCGATCTTCGCTGTTTCGCGATTAGACTTGTCCGTGGTCGGAAGTTGCGAAAGGTTTCTTCATATGTCCTTCTCGGAGAGCGAAAATAGGCGAAGTATCCGCCAACGAGCCCACGTGGAAAGGAGTACAATGAGAGCACACTGTAATCATCGCTTCTAGTTATCAGCCACCGTTTGTTTCTCGCATCGATGGCTTGAGAATTGAAATGAAAGGAGAAGGTGGTTCATCACCGTATGCTTATCAGTCATCGTATTCAAGCTTCAAATGCGAGGTCTATTTCCCACTCACTCAAAAAAAGAGCTTGAAGTCAGTGCACTAGATAGATCGATGTGATGACTCGATTGGATGTTTAGTCGCCTTACAAATGTGGTTTAGTTAACACCAGATCGTAATAATCAACGCTTTCATTCAACTACAGCCGTGACATGTCACAATCATGAGATATCGGAAATTGCGGAAGAGACGAGGTTCGTCGCTCGGGAAGGTGTGACCAGGGAGTACAGCCAACGGTAAGATCAGCTCTGTGATTTGTCACAACTTCCAAGGTTCCCTCGCGAAATCACCCCATCCCTCGCTTTCCCACTACGCATCTATATTTCTCTTTACCGTTAAATAACGTTTTTTTTTCATTATCATCGCAATGTGGGAATCGCCGAAGGAATCGCAGCAGAAATATTCGCCACGAGCGAAGGGGTTATTGGCGGTATATTGATTACTGGAGTCGAGATGAAGACCACCAAGACTGCCGAGAATCTACCATGACATTAGTGAGTGGTTGAACTATCAGGAGCGAAAACTTACGCTGCAGTCGATGTGAATATTTCGACTCTCGTGCTCATTCCTTGAGTGAGGAAGATGAGACCAATTGCAAAAATTACCGCAAACCCGGCGATACATATCAGTAGATCTCTGGTTCCATGAAGTTGTGAAAGGACGGTTATAGCGACAATCGGTAGCAAGCATGCCACCACCGTGGAGACCCCGGAAGTCACTCGTAGCACTGTCGTCTCAGACCACGTTTCGACTGTTTGTTGCTTTTCGACTTTGCCACTTGCCAAGTTCAACGTTGATATACTACTTCCCTTGGCCCGCTTTCCGACTTTGAACACTCTTGACTTTCGCCGGCGTTCATTTCTAGGATTTTGTTTTGCATGCTTCTCGGGATCTTTCTGCGCAGCTGTCTTTTTCTTCTGTTTCCGCTTTTCTTCCCGCTTCTCACCCCAAGAGTCCAAAAAAGGTATCAGATACCAGACAGCCCATTTTGTTAGACCGTCGATCTTACTCTGTGGGTGTGTGACAACGAGATCGAGGTCATCTTCTGCAGGGGGTTTCAACCAGATGAGTCTCTTCAGTGCAAGCTTAAATTGCTCCCATAGAGGTAGTGCTTCAGGAGGGGTTGCATAATCTCCCCATGCGTTTTCTTCGCCGTCACCCCGAATCAAAGATTTTCCTCCATCCTCATGTCGCATCCATTTCCTTAAGTTGAGCATATTGTACGAATCTGGTTCAGGAAGTGCCGATACCTGGGAGTAAAGCAGCAATGTCTTGTCTAAGTCAAATTAAGCATACGCTAGTCTTCGTGATACAGAGGTTTGGCACTCACTGTACGCCTTTAGCACCTTCCTCATCTTTTCGACAATCTGGAATTGCTTCCCGTCCTCGCCAGTAGCAGTGACCATATCGATGGCACGTTCGGCAAACAATGCTGGGTCGTCTTCATCGGGATCACCAGCTGCATCCTTACTTTCTTGCTCTAGAAGTTCCTGTCTCAGAGCGGCCAATTGTACTTGGTAGTACAAGAGACTCTTGATGTTCAGATCCCTGAACCTTGGAAACGCCGCAAAATCTGGGGTCTTTGCCATCAACACTGCCAGTTGGGGCCACCCCGCAACTGTATTGTCGTCCCATTTCCGTGGAGTTGGCAAGCTGATATCTGGCGTTTGATCTTGGATGGCAGTTCTTATTGACGCTGGTCCCGTGAAAACATCTTCAATTGGCGAGCTGTCAGCCGAATTCGGATTACAGGCTGTGAGCGAGGCTGAGAAAGTGGAATCGCCACTTGTTCTGGACAGGTGAATGCCTTGCGGTTCCGTCCGCATGATGAACCAGCAAGATGGTGTCTAAATTGAGAGATGTTGATCAAAGGCACCCACCCAAATTCTAATTTCAAGAGATAAAATGTCTCTGAGCAACAGCTGAGACTTGAGGGAGTGGGGTAAGGTGAGCCAATTTGAAGCTGGTTCGGCTCAGCCGACTCTAGAATGCATGCATGCATACACAGCCGCATTAGGCCATACACGTTTTCTCACATTTAACTGACCCTTCATCTTCACAAGAAGATCTTGGTATGGCCATTGACCAACGTGTAAGATTTCATACTCCAGTCAATATTTACATTTTTTGGGCTTAATATACTACTGTATAAGATCTTCCTCTATGCTGATTTTATTCAAGTGTTGCAAGAGAGAAGGCTGGTAGACATGATCTGATCAAATACCGGTGAGCCCAGGCAGCAGTGATGCAACCTTCCACATATACATAGGTCTGGTAAGCGAGAAAAAAAAAGTAATGATTTCGCCACTGGCTCCGCTTCGTCTCTTGCCACAACAAAGTAAAATCTAACCTGGAAGAACTGAAGCCGTCTTCAAGAGGGCATTTCTTTTACTGTGTCGCAACACAGCAACCATATCTGAACTTGACTGCCAAAATCTTTCTCTTTTTCATTGGTTCGATCTGAGTTGAAGAGCCTTGCTCTGAGATGATTGGTCAGTACCCGAGCAGGAAATTGAGTTAGTCGCTGACCGGTGCTCTACAGCCGCTGTATTCAGAGCGATCGGTGTAAAGTTCGTTGCCTTGTTGCCTTCTCACTTTATGTAGGGTGCAGGTGCCCCTTAATAGTCAACGCAAGTGGCAAAACTTGTCCCCTATTGCTGTCCTCCTGTTTCATGTCGCGACGACTCGAACCGTTCTCGATCATAATCCACCAGTGATTTACAAATCATCTACTACAACAGAGACGAATATACTCCATCTGACACAAACGATGGATCACGCTCAGCGCTCAAGCGGATCAAGATGGATCAGGAATAACTAAGCATGCGGCTCTATAATACGAAAGAGGAAGGAAGAGACGATCGCCGCCTGCATTCAGGTCCGACCACCCTCCATCGCGTATCCTAGCCACCGGTGGTTCTGTCAAAATAGTGCGAAATGGCCCCAAAGAACCCCGATAACCAAGAACTAGTGGGGGAATGGGGGCTCGAATGGCTGTTCAGCTCGACAAACTCGCTAGCACATAGCTTTGTGAAACCCTGTGGCTGAGGTATCAGTTGACCTATTGCGCCGGTGGCGTCAACAGTTTTCAATCAGAAAGTAGCCGCCCAAACAGCCAAGCTGAGATCTGGAGAATGCGAAGGAGCGCTGGAGAAGGCAGAGGAATTCTCGGATTCCGGTCTGGAGAAGGCACCCGTGGATATAAGAACCAGACGTGTTTCCACTGATTTTGAAGCTGCACGCCACACTCGACTGCTTACCAATTGATCCCGCTTCATTTTGCCCCAAAGATTTTGCACCGGCAGTGCCAGCGAAGAACTCCATCACAATGAACGCTAAGAATGGACAAGGTGAGCGACGTGTTTCACCTGCACCATCTACATTCCCGCTAACATCACCCAAGTCTCCAGCCCAAGTACCGCAACGAATGGACTTCTCCTAGCTCAAGACCACGATGGAAGGCGCAGATCATCCGTTTCTTCCGGACGATCTGATATATCTGTTCACACTACCCTCGAAGACAATCCGAACACTGAAGAGCAAAGGGGAAAGCTCAAAAGGCACAGAACCGAGCGTGCAAGAGTTCACATACCATCGCGTTGGGCCTGCTTGTTAGGATTCTTCTTCGGTCCAAGCAAAACAGAAGAACGGTGTGACGTTACGCTTGACGAGCCTGATATGGACTGCGGATATGGAGAGGTATGTTTGACAAATTTGCAAGAGTTTACACCTGTACTAATAAAGTAGGCATTTGATGATGAACATTGCCCATTCTTCCAAACCCTCTCTGTCATATCACGTCTCGAAGGTCAACGGCGCATTGAAGAGCGATGCGCGTTTGATACGATGTCACTCGTAGGAAACATCGTGTCGTTGAAGTTCGCAACCGAACTAGGCTACAAAGAAGCTGACTTCAAGCGATTGAGGCCCAGGGAAAAGTCTGCTCAGTCCTCATCAGGGCATATGATCAATCCCAAAGGAGCTGTTTATCTGTCATGGTACCATAGCACCAGCCCACAATACACCAACATGCGATTTCTAGTCGTAGAGGACTATCCATATGGTCTTCTGATCGGGGCGGAAACAATCTTCAGGCACAAAATGATGTCACCACCCAATTTCGTGACTCATACTAAGAATGGAGGTATGTCCAAGCTTTGTCAGTCAAATCGGACTACATTTAACTTCCCTTAGATCAGAAACTCCAAGAGCTCCTCAGCCAGTCGAGCAAGATCAAAAACCGGCGCGACGCCTTGCGAAAAGCCAAGAAAACTGATCCCAGTGCCAATGACAAGTGGATGAAGACGAAAAATCTCTTAGATCTCAAGGAACTACAGATCAAGGAACGAGAACTCCAGATATCCCTAGAGGACGACCCTCAGAGTCCAGTGAAGAAAACGCTGCTCAAGAATAAGCAAGACGAGATCAAGAAATTTATCGCGGAATTCGGATCCGAAAACGACTTGGACATCGAGTACAAGCCTCCAGCAACGTTTCCTTCCAAGAATTTAAGGAACTGAGAAATTAATAAGGGAAATACCTATTGGAGTTATGGGTAAATGGTTGGAGTATTGGCGTCAAACCCCACGCCAGGGCCTGGTATCTATTGCAGAGATTTTTCACTTTCTTCTCTCAGCTTACCCAAACCCACGCTCTCTCAAACACGTCTCAAACTACCTTTATCTTATTATACAATAGACCCTGTCTTGAAGCTGTCATACATCTACTTCATGTTTAGGTCAAGCGGAGTCATGCTCCCAACACTTTTTAATGTCTTCAACAACTGTTAGAATGCCTCTGAATTTATCGAATTTCGAAACTCCATTCTTCTTCTCTTTGAAGCTAGGTTAGGTCCTGGATCTCCTTTTTTGTTAGTTGACGGGTACTGTTGGTATTACAGTGGATTGCACGGTATATAACAATGACTCAGAAGGAGGACTGGGTGGATTAAGCGAGCGATCCGCACAGGCATAAATATACGGCCCCGGCAATTTAGAAGGAGGACACACCTGAGAATCAAAACCTACAATTGGCAAGCTAGCAGAGGACTTCGACGTCGCTGCTAGCCCTTGCTACGTAGAAGATTCGTGGTCACAAGCAATACATACTCTTTCTACCGTACCCTTCCAACTGTACCCTGCGCTCTTGCACCGCCGTGGATTAGCGTTCTGCGAAACCCACGGGCAGTCGATTAACAGCGTCTATAGGACCTTCCCATTTCACGGGCGGGTATACCGACACTGATCAGTCTGGATCCGTTATGCGCGCTGACAGATCTTTGACTGCACGCGCAACTAGCGCACGACAAAAACACCAAACCCGCTAAACAATGGACAGCATGGCTTCACCAAGCATGCCTGACAACCCCCCAACGCTTGACGCCTTCGCGAAGGACTGGATAACTGAATTCAACGACCCATCAATGAACCACGTTATCGGCAATACCCTATGGGAGGCATACCGCGAGGAGTTTGCCCAATTCTCCATGGATCAATTTATGGCACTCAACTTGAGAAGGAAGCAGAGCCTAAAAGGCTTCCTATACAAACGATGCGTATACATCCAAGAGCACCTGAGCACCCTCATCACTACCCTCGGCGCCGCACTGTACGAATGTGCACAACGCCAAGAACCTCACAGATGGACAGAGGAAGACCTTAGCCGTTACTCAAAGATAGACGAGGTGCCACGAGCCTGGCTTGAGAACAAGACTAGCAACCTTAGATTTACACGCAACCTTGATCGATCTCCAGCTCGCTCTCCAGCTCTCTCTGCAGCTTCTGCTCCTGCTCCTGCTCCGGCTCCGGCTCCTGCTCATGCTCCCGCTTCTGCTCTTGCTCCTCCTCCTGCTCCTGCTCCTGCTCCTGCTCCTGCTCTGGCTTCTGCTCTGGCTCTGGCTCCTGCTCCTGCTCCCGCTCCTGCTCTTGCTCCTGCTCCTGCTCCTGCTCCTGCTTCTGCTCCCGCTCCGGCTTCTGCTCTAGCTTCTGCTCTGGCTTCTGCTCTGGCTCCTGCTCTGGCTCCTGCTCCTGCTCTGGCTTCTGCTCCTGCTCCTGCTCTGGCTTCTGCTCTGGCTTCTGCTCCAGCTTCTGCTCTGGCTCCTGCTCCTGCTCCTGCTCCTGATCATGCTCCTGCTCCCGCTCACCCTCTAGCTTACCCTCTTGCTCCTCTCCCCCTACTTAGACCTCTATTACAGGAACAAAACGGTGACACTACCTAAAGAGATACTGGTCACTTTCCCTAGAACTAGAGCAACCTGCGCGGCTATTTGAAGGAGATCACAACGCTTATTAAGCTGTATAAGGAGGAACAGAAGACGTATGCAACCTAGCTGACGTACCTCCAGAAGCTTACCTCAAAGCCTTCCCTGCAATGCTTAAAGGAATGGCGTTAAACTACTTCTACAACTACAAAGCAACTAGCATTGCCAACCTCACGTTCAACCGCGCCTGCGAGCACATTTAAGGCTTCTTTGAAGGAGCAGAGTACTAACAAGCAAACCACAAGAAGTGGCACAAAACTACACTTTAAAGCGTCATCGCCAAGAACCCCACCAAGTTAACTACCTATAAAGCGCGGCTGAGGCAGACCCTGCAAACACCCAGCAAGCGCAAACTGTACTGTGACCTACAGTACATCCGCATTCACCGTCTTCCTAGCAGATGAGCTGGAACTCTAGTTTACCGCCTCACGTATGGCAGAAGTTCAAGGACTGATTGACAAAGGCGTGTTCATGACTATTAAAGACCACAACACCCTAAAAGGCGTCTGGGTATTTGGCTTACGCTTTGTGGACGAAGTCAAGCATTAAGGCACTGACAACGCCTTTGAGAAATTGCGGCTTGTTGTACAAGCATACCAGGACTCTAAGAAATCCCTTGTGCTTACTCAATTACTAACTATACAGCGGATGAGCCAGCGTCTCCTTATTTGCCTTGCCGCTATAAAGGATGAAAAAGACAACACCATGCTGTATCTTTGGGATATCTCCCAGGCGTACGTCTAATCTCTTACGAACCTTAATTGAGACTTTTACATACGCTCTGCTCTAGAGCTTGCGGCGGCACTTGGTATCCCTAAGGGGACAGTAGTTAAGGTGGTAAAACTACTGTACGGCGTTCCTGAGGCTGGCAACCATTGGTTTAAGACATATTACAACTACTATGTTGAGGAACTTAATATGTCGCAGTCCACGTATGACCCTTGTCTCCTTGGCAGCAACGACTAACAAGCCTTTGGAATAGTTGCCCTACAAACTAACAATACCCTTATCTTAGCTGACTGCACCTTCGCCGACCTGGAGCAGTCAAAGCTTGAGAAAGCTGGTTTCCTAGCCAAGGACCGTGAGACACTCAAGCCTGACACACCACTGAAGTTCAACGGCTGTGTAATTACCTGCACGTCCTCTGGTATTACTATCACGCAGGTAGCCTAGTGCAAAAACCTGGCATTGATTACTACTACCCCCACTGACATGACTAGCTCTTGAGGCAACGTACGCAAGTCTCTCTCCACTATTGAACAGTACGTCGCTTAACGCGCTTGAGGGGCGTACATTGCTTCCACCTGCCACCTAGAAGCTTTGTTTGACCTTTCTGTTGCTGCCCAGGTGAATGGTGGTGCAAAACATAGATTACCTAAAAAATCTGACATTACACTACTTAACAAGCGTATCTAATGGCTAATTAACAATGGAAGCAGAGGACTTAAAATGGTTAAGCTTGACCTGAAGACCCTAAAGCTCCTTGTCTTTACTAACGCATTATTTGCTAACAACAAAGACCTGTTGTTACAAATAGGATACATTATTGTACTTGCAGACAGCGACAACAACGCCAATATTATTTACTGGTCCTCCACTAAGTGCAAGCGTGTCACTAGAAGCGTCTTAGCATTGGAACTATACGCAATGGTCGCTGGCTTTGATACTGGCACTGTGCTCAAGGCTACTATTAAACAATTACTCTACGTCAAACTCCTGATGACTATCTGCACTGATTTGAACTCTCTATACTAGTGCCTTGTACGACTGGGCACTACACAAGAGAAACGGCTTATGATTGACGTTATGTGCCTCCGACAGGCATACGAGCAGCGACTTATTGCAGAGGTTAAATGGATTGACGGAAATAGCAACCCTGCTGACGCCATGACCAAGACTAAAGCAAACTCAGCTCTCCGCGCCCTTATTGATACGAACAAACTCGACGTCAAGGTGAATTAGTGGGTGGAACGAGCGGAGGAGGATCTTAGGGCACACACAGAGAAGCAGTGAAGGGATCGTGGTTGGCGGCATTAGGATGGGAGTCTGATCCTTTAGAGAAGTTGCCAGTGTTGGTATTACAGTGGATTGCACGGTATATAACAATGACTCAGAAGGAGGACTGGGTGGATTAAGCGAGCGATCCGCACAGGCATAAATATACGGCCCCGGCAATTTAGAAGGAGGACACACCTGAGAATCAAAACCTACAATTGGCAAGCTAGCAGAGGACTTCGACGTCGCTGCTAGCCCTTGCTACGTAGAAGATTCGTGGTCACAAGCAATACATACTCTTTCTACCGTACCCTTCCAACYGTACCCTGCGCTCTTGCACCGCCGTGGATTAGCGTTCTGCGAAACCCACGGGCAGTCGATTAACAGCGTCTATAGGACCTTCCCATTTCACGGGCGGGTATACCGACAGGTACAACCGGTAGAAAGAAGTCCCCCAGCATGTATTTCGTGGCCGAATATCATAAAACGGGCTGTTACACAATTTTAGGCGAATATACCGCCCTGTCCTATAAATATTTACAATATTTCTCAGCGCAATACAAATAAGGCCATCCGAGAGCTGAGTATTTCCTTACGGAGAATCCTCCGGGTTAAGTGACACTAGGTAGTCTGGGTTCATTGACCCCGAAATTCCTAATTCTATGACCTCTGGTTTTATGTTGTATTCTGTGGCAAGTGATCCCATGTCGTTCTGGGTTAATAAACCTAGATTTTGAAACCTTGGCACGCTCCACTGAGGATCCTGCCCAGCTCACTCAACCATTGTTCACGCTATCACATGCATACTTATTTACGTATATAGTATCATATGCTTCATATGCTACCTACCTATAAGGAGTTTACACTATGAGGTTGACGCTGAGAGGTTGACGCGCTAATTGGGTTGGCGCTAAACTTGACGGGTTGATATTTTTCTTCCAATGTACTGACGGATGTAGAAAGACCTCGCGATAGACTGTTAGGCTTACCTCCCCACTTGGACCTTTTCCCCGATTGCACTTGAAGAAGTTTGCCACTTTCATTTCATAATCCTTTCGGTCATGAACTTGGGTATGTAGTGGATGTAGTGCGTCGATATGGCTTCCCGTGGTGGTCTGTTTTCCGCAACTATCGTTGGAACAGTTCTCACTGAGGCTGTTCACAATGAGGCCGTCTGGCGGACTAAAAACTCGACTGACTACTTCTGTCTTACTAATCCGACGCATTGTTGTCGCAAGTTCCATTTTCAGCCCTCATATATTGCTACAAAGTTTCTTCTTCGTAGCCACTAAAAAAAATGGATAGTTGCATTCTCGGCATGAATCGCCGTCCAAGTGGGATTCTCTGCAACTTTCGCTATAGTAAGTACCCTAAGCCGCCTCGCTTGTTCGCTACTCAAACTTCCCAGCAATCTTGGTTAGATATTTTCTGCGTTGGAAGGAATCAGATCGCGACTCGTCGGCGGCCTTGCTTCTAATATGGCGCATGATGCGTGGCAATTCGTGCTGTGTACAGATCCAAAGTTGTTTTGGAGAGCGAATCTAATATTTCCAATACCCCTGAATACATCTAGTATCTTCTGCCATAGTTCCTTGTTAGAAAACTCTTCCTCAATGCGGAATCTTTCATCTAGTGACTGACAAAGTTCCCTTTCCTCCTTGTTCCGATTCCTCACAACGTGCCAACCGTGTTACAGCTCCACCTTACCTAACCCAACCTTGACAATGTTCTTCACGAATTTCTCGTGATTCCTAGCTTGGTCCGGGTGAGTCATGACGCCGATCGCTCGACTACTGAGGCCTAGATCGTCTTTTAAGACCGTTTGCATTGTTCTAATGACACTCTGATTCTCAGCAGTTGTTTTAGTGCTGATCACGACTAGAACCGTACTTTTTTTTTCAGCCTAACCTGTTTCCCAACCATCCGTTGAAAGAATTCGTGCCCCCCTTTGTTGTAATCTTCAGTCTCTGCTTGGAAGAGTCTTGGAAGGTCTACCAAGCTCACCATGGGCAGATTCGGCCCATATCTCTCGACGACAAGAACGTCCTCGGTAAACCGAGATGCAATAGGCCTGTTGGCCTCGTTTGAAGTCATCCGGAGGCGCCTCCCTACGCGTCGGTTTAGCTGCAGCTCCGCTTCGTAGCTAACTGCCAGCACAGGGCTCGTTTGAGGATGCTCCTTAAGCTGTCGGCGTGCTCCACGAGGTGCACACCTAGTCCGACTAGGCTTTTCAGGGGATCCGGTTGACGATCTAACAATGTGTCGTAGTCGTGCGATAGTTCCCTAGAGGTGGTCGTTGACGAATTGAACGCTCGGATTGATCGTGCAGTTTGGCCTGGATATTATAGCCGCAGTCGCCGGCCGAGTGATTGCGGTGATCTTTGTATAATGTGATGACGAGCATGGTCTTCACTATCGTAGATGCGGTAAGGCAATGAAAGGATAAGTCGGCTTTATTTCAATTACACTAAGATAGGGAGAGAAGAGGTGCTCAGGGAGAACGATCCTATATACAGTGGGGGTACGGTCCGGGCACAGGCCGACCGAGCATTTCCTGAGAGTGTGACGTGACATGGCATATCGTGGCGGGCACACGTCCTATGACGTGGTTGAGCTGAATGCATACCATTATCACACCTAGCACGTGTTCATGTGATGTGTGGAGCTGGCGAGCAGCACCATCACAATTACTCTCTGCATGCTCTCACAGTTATCACACATTCTGTGGCCGCTGGATGTGGGTTGTTTCTCACCTTTAAAGCACGCGTAATGCGCAACCAAATCAACCACATCACTAAAATCAAGTTCCTACATGCTTTAAAGCAGCTTTTAACGCCTCAATTACAAAAAGAAATTTCCTAAGAAGCTTTAGAGGCGCAGGGCTTGTTCTATTCAATCCAGAGACTGTTACCCCTACTACCACCGCTACCCTATAGGAGTGAAGAACACCACACAACCCTATTAAATTACAGTCTCAATCAACACTGATTCAATCAATAATTCAAGAGCACCTTGATAGCTCGCCTACTAGGATTATCTATTCGCTTGCACAGCTCACCAAAGGCGCTGGGATAGTGATGCATTCAGTTGATCTCCTGCACAACCAGGTCTCCGAGCTTCAAGTAGCTAACCAGGCTGCTACGCGACGTAAATCACATAAAAAAATCACATAAAAGAAAGCAAATTTAGAAGGAGAGAAATTTAACGTTTGATGAGGGCGCACAATCAACTGGTCTAAAGGAGTTTGGCGCTTGTGGTGATGGAAATAAGAGCAAGAAGAAGGCGCGTGTTGAAAAAGGCAACCAGCCTCAAAGGCGCTGTTGAGGGTGCGCTGAAACAGGACACAACTCGCGCACATGTAAATCTGAAGTAGAAAATAAATTAGGATAAAGAAGTCTACTGTATTATTCTATATTATCCTAGATGATAGAGTATTGCCTAGTAACGTGCTGAAGTTTGATGGTTCTTGGCAAAAGTGAGCAGTTCACTTGGATGAGCGACTTGTGTCACGATAGAAGACGCAATCAACCGTCTGATGGGTAAATGTGTGTATAAAGAGTGTGAAAGCCGTGAAGAGCTGACTCCTCGCACGACGACTATATATACCCATGAAAGGTGAGCTAGCTAGAATAGGACATATGGTAGAACACGTGCGACACGTGACAACTTGCTTAGATGAGCAGCTCGCTTATTGAGTACGTTATAAAATGCGTGTTCTTTAGTTAAGAGTAGCTAGTGAAAAATAAAACAAATATGTAATACCGAGCTGTTCAAATTTGGTTATGTGCCAAATAAGCAATTGCCTCGGATTCCATCTTCCTCGTCACTGCTCTCTGCCCACAGATGCTGCCGCTCGTACTCTATCTCCTCTTCAGAAAGTGAAACATGCCGTTGAAGTGGCCTACTAAGACAGTACTGCTTCAACGCAGCTTTCTCATGATCCCACAGTAAATGGAAGCCTGCATACCCTTCACCTTTCGACTCTTTACGCACTAGCCATGGAAACTCATCGCGATACCAGCTATCATTCGGATAATTATTGATAGTTTCCTGCAGCACTGAACCTAGTTTTCCACGATGACCTTCGCGCTCGTAAAACTGGAAACTTGGAAACCATTCTTGCATTTTCAGTCCAGGTAGGTCTTCGCCAATAGGCAGTGGTATCCAGCACATTTCGCGGAGAAGGTATACTTGCTTTAATGAGAATGAGGCAATAGTCGGTTGCCATTGTTGTCCGTCAAGTCGTATGAGGCTCCAAAGTTGGTAGTATGTGCGGATGAAGCGGCGGCGTTCGGTTTTTGTTAGTTGCGTTGGATCCCTCCAATCACGATAGTAGTTTCTGCTCATTAGAACTAGGGATAATTAGTCTAGTACTCGTAGTTAACAATTAGTACTTACTTCTGACGTTTTTTGTAACTTTGTTATTAAACTGATTTATAATAGATTCTACAAAGTTTGCACGATGCATAATGCTTAAAACGTCGTTGGGTGCAATCTTTATGTTTCCTGATATTGCAAATTGAAGTGCGCGGGCATGTTTCTCGCCTTCAATGCTTCTCGGAGAGACTTGGCGGTAAATAAGGTCGGTATGCTCAAGCCAGATGCCTCTCAGCCAGCGCGACGTTGCGGATAGAGAAAGAATATCTGAGAGAGACTCTAGCGCGTAGAAGATCTCGAGAGTGAGTTCTGTAGGGAGTGATTTGTGATCCATTGTTCAAACGTGTCGTGTTCTGGTATTTCGCAGCGGCTAGAAATTTGCAATTAATGCGTAAAATCAAGTGGCAATGAAATGTGTGAGATATTCCGTCCCTAAACAGAATTGCCCGGACCTGCCCTCAGCTTATAACTACTTCTTATCACATGAGTCACCTGCACCTGCATCTACTATTGGTTGATGACAGATACCTAATTTATTAATCTAAGGAGGCAGGGGATGGCTGGAGATGCAGAGGACAGGTGGAGGCCAGCTCTTAGGCAACGTTACGGCGTTGATGTTGTGGCCCGGTTGTTGGTCTGACTGGCGCCTTCCCTTGGAACGCCCTGCGCTAAGCAAGACGCCCCACAATCCAAGCACTTCTTGGAAAGCTTACACGTTGAATAGATTCTGCTGAGCCGTATTGCGACTGTTCCCATTTACGGTCACGATCGATCGCCCTGAGTGGCCTGAAACACTGCTGTCGCGTGGACGATTTGCATCGAGTAGTCTGGATACATGATGCCTTGTGGGATCCAGACAGGTTAGAGTCGCAGCAAGTGAAATGAACCTGAGAGGCCAAAGCTATCACCCAACTGACGACCGATATGAAACAATGTTAGTTGGAGCACAGCCGCATGTCCAGGGACGACCGGTACTTATTGTTGCGCCATGAGACCAGAGCATCGCTTTTCGCAGGACTTGTCGGACTGAAGATTTTGATGGATGATCATAAAAATGTGACGAGTCGTAGTCGTCTGGATGTATCCTGGTTGGGGATAAGCTATGGCCACATTCACGTGATATATATATAGTCTGACAGGACTCGCTCGCAAAAGGTTTATTGTAGAGCGCATTCCAGGTCAGTGACGTGGTGATTTCGTCCTACGCCAGAGAACTAGTCTACAAGGGCGAAAAGGTACCCTTCACAGGATCATCTCACAGTTCCTGCAGGTCACAGATCTCATCCTTTCTTGTTTCCACGATGAATGTATCTAGTTTGTGCAGTGGCTTGGATTTTGAATTGACCAGAGTGTCATGAAGATGGAAGTGAACAGATTTTGTTGTCTTGACTATTTCCGAGTCTGTTCTACGACACTGTGTATTTAAAATGTAGATTGCCGCTCTTCATAGCTGTTACAGAAGACATCTCAGACATCTCAGCACTCTTTAACATTGCACTTTATTATTCATAAACACCATGCGTTCACAGCCGTCTCTTTATTGGCTACTTCCAATCTCTTTTCTGCTTCCTAACTCCCTATCAGGCAGTACTGTATCAGCCGAGCTCGCAGTGCGCGGAGGCTGCTGCCCCGGGGGCGTCGTCGATGGTGGTGGCAATTGCGCAAACAATCCAAGTGACGTCGATGATGAAGCTACTGAGCAAGGTAGAACTGGTATCGGATTTGAGTTTGAATGCGGCTCTATCACGCTGCAACCTGAGAAAGATTGCCCTGAGGAGAAGTTGCTAAAGGCGAGAAGTCACGTCATTAGTGGGCGTACTGGTACCAATTGGGAACTGACAGCTGATACTACTATTGATAAAACCGTGGATGCGGAGTACATATTAAACGGCAAGACGATCATACTCGGCTCTGGAGATCTTCAAAAGGCAGCCGAAGACATAGCCAACGATATCGTAAGTTGCTTCTCCAACCCGAATAATCATCTTCTAATATTGAAATAGACGGCTTGGGACCCATACAAAAATATGAACCCAAACTCCTTCGAGATTGATCAAAATGAATGCAATAATTGGAAGGTCACAGGACCAGACAACCCAGGGGACGCAGCAAAATGCGTGTTTTCAGCTCAGGCCACGGCTCCTATGCCTCTTGAAGCCATCCAAGATCTATTTAGAAAAGCTACAAAGGGGGAACAATCAGTCTTGATTCCTCGCACAAAACCCCCAGGCACAGTCTATGTTACCAAAGATTTCTTCCAAGCGTCCCCATCACCAGGTGGACTTGCACCAGATTCGCTTAAAGATGATATCTTAGGATTCTTCTCGATGGTGGTGTCCTACGCAAAGGCGGAAAAGAAGGAAATCGACCTACCTAACGACAGTGTCAAGGATGTGACCTCGATCATGCCACGTAATGACTTTAGCTCGATCTACAAGCTTTTGAAGGATTCGGGAGCCATGCCTAGTATCCAAGGGTCACTATGGGATTTGATCAATACTCTTTCTTGCTATAAGAACGACCGTGAGAACGTAGTGTAAGTTTTATATTTCTAACATTGATTAATTAACGCTGAAATTCTTAGATTTGATCCTGATTTCTGCGACGGGGATGCGAAGACTCCAAAACCAAAAGACGGAGCATTGGATGGCATGACATATGTGCGCGAAGGCGACGGTTGCACAATGAAAGAATGGATAGACGCCATTGAGGCCGGCACGACTCCAGATCCGATTTCGCGAGTAGATCAAAAGGTTGATGGATCGGTAGGTCGTTTAGGCAGCACATTTGAGAATGTCTTGAACACTAATCGCCAGGTCCCAATCTTTGAATTTCGACGAATTAAAAGCTCGAAACCGTCAGGTTTCGGATCTAGGGTAAAAGATGTGGAGGACGCTATTGTGGCCTACCACGAACAATTTGCAAATGCGCCCCGACTGCTACAAAAGAAGCAAAACGCAAAGTACTCCCACATCAAGCGGGACGCGCCTACAGACGCATGCGCTACGCCAACACCTACAACAGCACAGGGTACGGGTGCACCACCGCCAACCACCCCAGCGCCAACCATACCATCTTGCAATTTGCAGAATGAGGATCCTGACGAAGGCATTGACGCAAGGGGATGCATCTGTGGTTCGACGACACTCCCCTTGTTGACTGTCTCTGACGCGACCGACGAATCCCAATCCTGCTCCTACACAGCAATGCCAAGCTCAAGCGTCGCCAATCCCATCACCATTGCGACTGAGACCTACACTAACGACTGTTACCTATGTACCGTAGTTGGTGGCATCGCAGGCATTCCCTTTTGCGCCACAACTCCAGTCTCAGGATGCACACCCACCACTCCCGCCATCCCAACTGCTACTGGCACACCCGCCACTCCCGCCATCCCAACTGCTACTGTCTTTATTTCAAACAACTCGGTCCCAATTGGAGACGAGAACAACAAAAATGGCGGTACTGATCTTCGTAATATACTCTTCCAGCAACTGCAGAAGCTCTGTCCTGATAACGCAAATGTATGCGACTCTAAGACCCCTGCGGAATTCGATAATGTGGAGACAGTAGTCGGCAACGAGCCTGGCGAAGAGACTCTGAAGTTCATAATTCAGGACAGCCACTATGATAGCACAAAGGAGCGCGACCAGATGATTGCAGCAGCCGTCGCCTCGTGGCAGCAGGCTGTAGCGAAGTCGTGCAAGGAGGTTGAGTACGAGGATTACGAGAATCCTACAGCATCTGGTTGCGGGACTGGAATTGTGAAACGGGCATTGATGACTCCTGAGGAGCGGAAGAATACGCCCAGAGCTCCGGCACCGATTTGTGATAATTGTGAACCCCCTCAGCCGGCAGAGTGTCATTATAAGGCTACGATCTGTGCGGGGCCCGATCATATTAGTGGGTTCACTCGCCTTTACAAGATATCTAAATCTTTCTAACCTGGCCTGCAGATCCCATCCTTGGTAATGCACGCAACGGCCCATATGCCAACCACATGAATATCCAACTCCAGTTTGAGATAGGTCATGGAACCTCGGCCTTCAATGAATTCATCTGTGAATTGATTGTCGATGGTCTTACGGAGCTGGCTATGGCAGTTGCTCCGGAGCTTGCTGGTGCTGAGGTCTGGGAAAACATTGAGCTGCAAGCGATGTGTGAGGCGTTGGCGGAGCAGATTGGGTCGCGCGACGCCAATGTTACTGAGAATGCTTTGCTAATTGATGCATAGTAGTGAGGACCAGAGGTGATTTACCTTTCCTTTGTTTCGTGACATTGACATTTCTGGGGTTTGGATAGACTTTTGATTTGCATTTGTATAACTATTGATACATTAAATATCCGAACATTCTCAGATTTTTGCTTGCAAACTATACTTGAAGAACCCTAGACTAGCTTCTTAGTCCTATGTATATAATGGCTCTTCTTATTGAAGAAAGTTTTTTTTTCGTAACCCAATTGGCTCATGCCTAGCACGCGGCTATGAGCCACGGTGTGATGCAAGGTTGTCTATCGCACTAAATAGAGTTGAGAGTAAGATTTGGGGGTAGATAGGAGTGTATAGTAGGAGAGACGAATCGCTGCCAAATCACGCTGGCGGCGGGGGAACACTAATATGCTGAATCACATGACATCTGAGCCATATTGCCTCCGTACAGGCCTGGTGCCGGCCTTACAGTATCCCCCTTCAACATCCGAACGTCCTGTGAGGAGACAAATGACAGCATTGCTCAGTCCCATCCCTTCATGATGTACCGGCACTCCAATCAATCTACCACTATTCCTCCCGCGTACTTTTAGGACCTTGTATGCTCTCCAATAATAGTTCCAACTGTTGCAGGGCCCTTCAGGAAGGATCAGGGACAACTGCCCTACCACAAGCCAATTTGACCTAGAATGGCTCATCCCGTACTAGCAGCTCTCCTTAGTAAAGGCGAGAGAAACCAGAGCGGTGAGAGAAGTGAAAGAAGTGAAAGAAGTGAGAGATGTGTGATGACGAGTACTGTCTTCACTATTATGGGTGCGGTAAGGCAATGGAAGGATAAGTCGGCTCGAATTAAACTACACTAAGATAGTGAGGGAAGAGGTACTCAGGGAGAACGATCCTATATACAGTGGGGTACGGTCCGGGCGAAGGCCGACCGAGCATGTCCTGAGGGTGTGACATGACATGGCGCGCGCGCGTCGTATGACGTGGTTGAGCTGAGCGTGCGCTACTGTCGCATCTGATGCATGTTCCTGTGATGCGTGATTGAGCTGAACGTCTGCCACCGTCACTTCTGACACGTGTTCATGTGATGTGTGATCGAGCTAGCGAGCAGCACCGTCATATTACCTCCCTCTAAGGGAGGCTCGTCCCTGAGCCTTGACTTACTGCCTCCTCCGTCCTGATCTGTGTTCGTATATCCTCACCTATTTTTCTCCACCCTATTAGCAGTTTCTTTAGAGGAAGAGTGAGGAGACCACTCTTAAAGTAGGGGAGGTTTGTGCCATAGCAAAGTATCGCAGTGCGCGGTCACGTAATATGGACGAGATAAATCAGGGACTGAGTTGATTTAGAAGCTATGGAAATCGACGAGTATATATATCCAGCCATGACTAATCGAGACATGTGACTAAGCGTACAGTACACGTGATATCCAAGATCATATGGTGCACGTGATATTCACGTGATATACCGTGATACAAAGAGTTTGTAAAGATTTTCTGATGGGGGGAAAATGACTATTTGGCGACTGCGTTTTTCTAGGAGGGATCTAGTTAGAGCAGCTTATAAGCCACCCGACCTTGGATCAGCTAGCTACATCTGGACAAGCCTAAACCGTTACAGAGCTACTTTGCCTGAATCCACCTTAGGGAATGGTTGAAAGCTTGGATGCATGGTGCAGAGAAAGTGTCTTGGTTTCTCTTTCAGCTGCTTGCTTCGTCATCACTTAAGGCGAAATATATATGGGTATCTGAACATCTCGCCCCTCTATTATTATGACACACCACCCTTACTCTAACAAGACCACGAACATTCTGCTATCTTTCATTACATATTCTCTTTCTTTCCTTGGGTATCTAGACGCAACAAAATTGCGATAGACTACTACCAAACCTCATCTTCTTTGTGAACGTCACTTGAGACCTTTTGATCTCCCTGCTGCAGTGCATGTAAGAGGCTACAGACCTCAGGAATACTCGGTTGGTGAACCTCGGAACCTCAGGTCGGGGTGACTAAGCACATTCCATGTATATAGCTGAGGTTCCAAACCTCCGAGATGAAAGAGGCCACAGACCTCGGGAGGCCATAGACCTTGGGTGGCCACAGACCTCGGGAGGCCACAGACCTTGGGTGGCCACATACCTCGGGAGGCCACAGACCTCGGGAGGCCACAGACCTCGGGAGGCCACAGACCTCGGAACCCCTGGTCGGGGTGACTAAGCACATTCCATGTATATAGCTGAGGTCCCAAACCTCTGAGACTCTTCATCAAATTCATAAGTATTCTTCTGGCGCTATATTGGCTCCTCGAGCACCCAGCCCCTTACAAAACAATATAACTACGGAAAAACTTACTACAAAACAAATTTGTAAAAAGTCATCTTATCAAACTTCGCACCTACATTTTGCGCCAAGACGTTATATAAAAGCTACTCGCCTTCGGGGAATTACGATTCAGGATCTTTTAGTCACAATCCAAACCAATTCTTGGTACTTTGTAAACGAATTCTTTCAGTGTAGTGAAAGTCACTCTACTTTCTAGTTTTGTTATACCTCAGTGGATATAGACTGTCTAGAACTAGCAAGCACGGTTCCGGTCCTCGTCAGAAACTCCGCCATTCATAGTTAAGTTCTTATCTGTGAGCACCTTCTGTCCCTCTGTGGTGCAGCGGACATAGAATCGGGCTCTTGACATCTTTATAGTCAACATGCCTCCCTCAACCAGCGCATCCATTTTCGGCGCCTGGTTTGCCCTCACCATCATCTCATGAAGTGTCCACATTTGCAGCGACTTCCACTTCCACTTCCCATTCAAATATCCATGCCACAGACAGAATGCTACCCCGGCAAGCACAATTACCAACAACCAACACGGCACAACCAAAATAGCGAGCTGCCAGTGTTGCCGTGGGCCAGATGCATATACCCTATAGTGCATTCGCCGGGTGAACGTCGTTTTGGTGGAAGATGTGGAAAGCGTCCAGTTGGATAGGGTGACAGTGTGTTGGGCCCAGAAGGCGAGGAGACGAGTGATGTGCGGAATAATGTCTTCACAACCATCGTTCGAATTATATGAGAGGCGGTGGGCGCGGGATACGAGGAATCGGAGGAAAGGGGAGCTCGGGCGTTGCTCCTGCGTTATTGATATAGTGCTTGCGTTGCGAAAAGCCAGCATGGAGAGAGACTCAAGCTGGGGAATAGTCCCTTGTAGGGCGGTTTTGAGGCACAGCAGAAGTAGGTTGTCTGTAGAATAGGGGGCCGGATATAAAGCATCTTTGCAGTCATCACAGCTTTCGTGAATTCGCAGCGTTGCACGCTTGTCCTCGAGAGTCCATGACAAGAGCGGAAAAAGCGATTGTTGGAGGGATATGTTACAGGCCACAGATCCGAAATTCAATTCTTCTATACCACCGAGATAGATGGTGAAGGCGGGCAATGTTGAAGAGTTGTAGTCCGAAACTCTTACGCCGGAAGTGGACAAAGATTCCGATTGGCAAGTATCGCACTCGACTGTTATCGATGGTGTAGTCACGTTCAGATCAGCCCACTGTCCCACGCTGAGCCTTGCGTAGGGAGGCCCAAACGTATGACCAGCTTTGAACAAGGCTTCTACATCAACAGCACGTATTGATGCTCCACGTACAATTTAGGAAGCAGTATGTATGTACACAGCGCTTGCAACAGTCGGTAATACGGCTCGGTGGTCCCTGCTACGGTTACGTTACGGTTGCTAGTAAGTACGGTACGTACGCTACGCTTGGAGAACCTGTACGGTACGGATGGCGAACCGTACGTAGCGATTGAAAGCTTCTACGGCCGGTAATATATACAAATTTCCTAATTAGGAAGGTCTTCTAGGTTAAGGTCTTTAGGGACGTCGTCGTCAAGGTCCTGCATGCTGGCCACGTCGTCGGCCGACGCCAACACGTCTTTCTCCTTGTTATTTATATAAACAGTCAGATCCTTGAGGTAACTCGGCACAGCGTCTCTCCTTAACTAGTTTTTTTGCAACTGACAGGCCTCAATTGTCGCTGCTGATAGCAAATTGCGATCGCATGTGACTATACGTTTGGCAGAGGAGAAACAGCGCTCGCAATTGCATGAGGTGGCTAGCACGGAGAGGTGATCCATCGCCATTTTGAAGACGATTGGGAACTGCTTTTAACCAATCTCTCTCCACCAGCGGTGAGGATTGTCTGGTAAATCTGATAGACGTTGGTCTGTTTTGGCAAGCTCTAGGTCTTCAAGCAGGCTATTGTTATACTCCTCCATCTCCAAGCTCTGTTTTATACGCTTGCGAGACTTTGTGCCGGTGAGCAGCATGGGATCTACCCACGTTGTACATTGACGGCGAGCGCTTGATTTATACGCGCCGGGCACCTTGCGCATGCTCTACAAGTGGCAGAGGCATGATGTGGTGTTGGAGTTGATGGCTGCGACGGCTGCGCCAACTGAGACGATCGCGTATTCTGCGAGGTAACCCAGTTGGTGATTTGCATGTTGAATTTGATGATAATTAAGGTAAACAAGCTGACAATTCTATAGGGATGAAGGCAAAAAGTCAGCTAGGGGCTAAAAACCTTTGCATTTGTGGGGACATCCTACGCCCAATGCAGGCAAATCTGCTGAATCTAGCCCCCGAATGCTCAACCCATGCCTCCCTCCTAATTAGGAAACCGTACAGCCGTACTACGGCTTCAAAATCGGTACGGTACGGTCCCTATTACGGTTGCCACCTCACTACGGTACCTACCGACAAATACCAAGTACGGGGCGTAAATTACGGCCCGTAGTACGGACTGTTGCAAGCGCTGTCATGTACACCGTCGAGTACTTTTCCGGTACCAGCTTCCCTTGATTCCATCCGGGTTGGTACTGTTCGTTAAAGTCGAAGAATGAGGAGTAAATCAACGATGCCAGCCGGCCGTGTGAGAAGCTATCCTCCTCGGCATGATTTAGCTCTATGTTGTCCGCTGAGTCTGACGAGCGCGCACCCCAACTCATGTCATCAATGAGAACTCTTGGTGTTACTAAGTGCATGTCTCGCAGTCTTCGCTCCGTATTTGGCCATCCGTCGCTGTGTAGTAATGGGTGATAGAGCAGTTTCGGTATCATCAGGGTGTTGCTAGCAAGTGGTAGAAGCCATACGCAGATTGAGGTAGCTACTGTGAAGGCAATCAACAGAATAGTCGAGACTGTATTTTCAAATCGTCGGCCTTTCTTGCATCGCAGCTTGCCATTACTGAAGGCATGGATCGGACTGCAGAGGGCGTCTTTTAGGTCGACATCCAAGAGAGGAATGCCATTGAAATCCGGATTTGTCAGACGTATGGTGTTGATGGCATTTGCTAATGTACCCAAGGAACCTGCAGCTATGACGTCCAGGAATTTGTTAAGGCTGCCAACCAGTTGTAAGACCGTTTCGGCAGTAAGGTTCAGTATAGAGTACTCGCTCTGCACTGGGAACACAACAGCGCATGTTCCAAGCGCGATTATTCTGATTATCTTAGTTTGCAGCATATAGAGGATTTTGTACCTACTTACACGATTAAGCAACTCGCAAAAAAGAGTGGGATAGTAAGGGAAACTATCAATCCAAGATTGCGGCCGATACTTCTGTGTTGACCCGTGATATTTGTAGCCGAAGACTGCGTCATCGTGGTTGAGTAGCTTCCTTTCTGCTAACGCTTTCTTATCTCTAGTGGCGTGTCCTATATTGGAAGTTCAGGGATCATCAAGTACTATTAAACAGTAGCCAGAGCTCGTTGAACTCTTAGTAGAGCATGAAAGGGCAATTTGATGCTCCATATATGGACGTTGGAATTGTAAGCACTAATCAAAGCAAGGGCACAGGCACTACGCCACAGGTCTGTATGGGGATAGCCCCCACTGCTAGAAGTATTGTTCATAGAGCCTCACATACCTCTCAACCTACAACATGTCTCTCCTTACGCCCTTTAAGCCTTGTCAGAGATTCTTTGCGATCGGAGGTCACCAGATTCCTCCCGCGTTCGTCGATCACTCTGTTTTTACTTTTTCCATGACAATCGCGAACAAGCCCTGCCTTTGGAAGACAAGCTTGAGAAACCTTTTACAGACATGCTAAGCAATCACCTTTCCCGCACTTTTAGGACTCTTGCAATCCGTTTGTAGTGTTCACACATCTTAGTGGGTGATTTAAGCTATAAATTCCGGTTGAGGCTTTTGACCCTGATCATGATAGGGACCCAGACGCGTATAATTGGTCGTTATTTCTAAGAGCTTACGTTTATGCAGGGATTATGTAGGTGAATCGACGTTTATCATATTCAATATTCGCGCAAAACTTGGCACATACTTTTGATTTCTCCCACAACATACAATTTGGAGGATGATTGGATATCGTTAGCGTATGTTTCGTAGCCCTGGAATCTCATCCGCCGCTCACTGCTGTCTCTTCACATATAGCCTCCCGCTCAATTCCGTTACGGTCCTGGGTGCTCCCCTAACGCGACATCGGGCGCGATCAGCATTGTTGTAGGTATGATAGCAGTGCTGCTTGGACTGGGCCACAGGCAGTATAAACCGGTGCTGCCGCTACCAGGCAACAAACAACTATGTAATGAGTGCGGCGTGCCACTGTCCGGACGCCGAGTCCAAGAAGGTAACGCAGGGAGCAGTTAGCGAACCTAGTAATAGCATACCTGGGTATGGCTGTTTTGCTAGTTATTCCGTTGAGAGACCAATGGTGGGGACGTGGTACACGTGAGGGGTGGTCGGGTGCGAAACGAAGATTGTGGATACGTGGAAAGGGGCTCATTAGATCTTTCAGTATCTATTTTGACTGCCACTACTGTTGGTGAGTAGGAAGCCCAGAGGCTGAGCTACAGGTGAGTAATGGTATTCACAAGACTACTTCTAGTTCAAGGCTATTTACTTATTCTCGAGTTCAGATATGCGCGAGTTCATCAAGACATCCGAAGTTGAATCGAAGCAGATAGATGGATAGGTATGAGTTATATTTGGTGGCTGTGCTCGTACTAACATAGGTTCCTGCCGGAATACGATAGACGAATGAAACTTATCTAGCCCCTATAGATGTGTCTTCCTTCCCTTTCCAAAACTGTGAATGTATGATAAGAAGCTAATTAATGTTGCAAGCGGACCGCCATTCCCTATGCTTGCCCAGCTATGCAGATACAGTGCAAATGCGAGCAACAACAAGCTGAGACTAGAGTACACGTACCCGAACACGTAAGGACAGACAATAAGAGGGACAGATGTAGGAGACTCGAACCTCTGAGACCGCCCTTACCTAGATATGGCGCTACACAGGTTCAGGCGTGGGCGGCCTCAGATAGGGGCGACAGAAGCCAAGGACTTAGACCATTCCCCAGAGCGGCCTCGGAATCGGACTGCAAACACTCTTGCGCCTCGCGCCTTGCCTAACCCTGGCCTCCTTAAGCCCGACATAGGCCTCCCTCCTCTCGCCGACCGTCACCGACCACGTATCAAGGCCATAATAGGTGCCGATATGATGCACGAGCCAGCGTCCAAAGCTCCCGCTTTGGTCCTCGGCCGGCGTCTCGAACAGCATCATCTCGCGCTTGATGTCCTCTCGCGTCGGAGACGGCAAGTCGTTCATCTGCCCGTTGCGACCCACAAACACGATCTCGTCGTCAGACGAATCCGGATCGGCGGGGATGTCCAGGGCCTCGGCGCGTCGCTCCTTCTCTTCCCAGCTCTCGACGAACTTGCGCACTTCGGATTCGAGGTCGATGAGCAGGCCTTTTGCGCCGCGGGAGCGCTTCAGCTTCTCGCGCAGCTCTTTGGGGACGACGCCCGGCGTGGTAGGCTTGGCAGCAACGGTCTTGGGAGCCGCTTTGGCCTTCGCTTTGGCGGCGGCGGCGGCGCGCTCCGAGGCGTTCTGGCGCAGTCCCGCGTCCCAAAGGGGCGCCAGGTAGTACGGGACGTGGCGGACGGGGTACGTTGGGCGGATCTCCCAGTCCTTGGGGGTGGGGGGTTCCGCGTAGGGGTTGCTTAGGAGGCGATCTAGAAAGCAAGCGTGAGCTATACAGCGCTATAAATGCCAATGCGGAACGCCGCAATGGAAGCCTGGTAGGAGTGAGGAGGACGCATACCATTCTCCCAGCGCTGCCTCCGTCGCGTTCCCTCGTTGCCCTTGAGCATCCTCTCGCGGCTCTTCATGCTGTCCCTACGCAGCGGCTCCTTGCGCATGTAGTAGCTGGCGCTGGCGCCCTGCTTCGCGGCGGCCGCGGCAGGTGGGGCTGGGTGCTCGTCCAGCGGGATCTGGAGCGAGACGGTTGCGCCTGCCATGTCTCCGGGCACGGCGATGGTGACGGAGCTCAGGGCTGCGGTTGCCTGTTCGGTCCAGGCCTCAATGCTGATGGGCTGCGTGGTGGAAGCATTGTGCGCATTATGCGAAGCTTCGTCGGTAGGATGGATGGCCATGGTGATGATGCGGGCGGGACGCCGCAAGGGCTGGGGACTGGAGGGCGGATGAAGGTGGGAGATCTGCGCCGCAGATGTGGATGTTCCCTGGAGGATGCGAGGGAGGAGCGAGCAGGAGAGAGAGAGCAGCTGTGGAGGCTAAAGAAGCAACGATAAAGAGAGGCGATAGGAGTTGGTCAACTGGTTAAGTCAGGTAGCTAGCTGGCTCCGGCCCAATCACAGCGCAACGTGGGTGAGACGGTCACAGTCACATCCACCGAGTCACTCGTCAGAGCTCGGTGACCGCATCGGGAGGAGCATGTTCTCGTATCGTTAGCCAGGCAGACATATGACTCTTGAGAAGGGCGAAAAGTCGGATACCAAGATGGCTGCCTGCGGATGCTGTCCATGGCTTTCAATGATCAGCCCAAGCTGGGCGTCTCGGCAGTCTTACGATCACACCTACAAGCACTATCCACCAGAATACGCCAAAAGATGGCTACCCTATTGGGTCTGCCAGGAATATAATACTGTACACTACCTTTTATGCTGCTGCTACGGACCTGAAATGCGTGCGAGCTTCGTAAAGCAATCGCCATTCCAGTGAGCAACTCACCCCTAGCTCCAGGCGCTAAAAGCGAGAGGTATAATCGAGGTAACAGCGTGTTGATAGGAAGCTTCTGCGCTTTCCATTATATCTGATGTGGTTTTTAAATTCCCATAACGCCATAACCAGCCAGAGCCAGAGCCAGAGCGTACACACCCAATCTATATCTGACAATGTAACAAACACTCTCTTCGACCATCACCGTCTTCGTCTTTCCTCCATTCTCTCTTCAACTCACCCACTCTAAGCCAACATTGCACTAAACTCGGTCCCTGCCCTCAACATCTCCTCCGCCCTCCCCGCCTTGACCAGCTTGCCCTTGCCCAACACGACACAAAAATCGGCATTCCTCACCGCCTCCAACCGATGCGCAATCGTGATGACCGTACTCTCGCTCATCTCCTCCCTGAGCACGGCCTGGATCCTCTGCGCAGTCTCAAAATCAATGCTCGCTGTCGCCTCATCCATAATCAGCACGGGACTCCTCCTCAACATAGCCCGGGCCAAGCCAACCAGCTGGCGCTGGCCTTGCGAGAGCCCCTTGCCGCCGCCTTCGATCGACGTCGAGAGCGTCCAGTTGTGGTTTCCGGCGATCTTGGAGAGCACCGACGTACAGGCCGCGTCGCTGTACTCGTCCAAGGGATCCAGGTTTTTGCGCATGCTGCCGGGGAAGAGAACGGGCTCCTGCGCGAGGAAGGTGACACGCGAGCGGAGCGCTTGCCGGTTGACCGTGGCAATGTCTACGCCGTCTATCAATATTCTGCCTCCTTCTGGGATGATGGTGGCTAAGAGGGAGAGCGCGAGCGTGGATTTCCCCGACCCCGTGCGCCCGATCACGGCCGTGTTGCTGCCCGCCGGAATCCGTAGATGGATGTTCTGCAAAGCGGGCTCGAGGTTCGGCGCGTACCGCACTGTGACGTCTTCGAAGACAATGTCCCCGGAGAAGGTAGGCCAGTGAGCAGGCGGGTCGACAACACCTGGTGTCTCCGTCTCAAGGTCGAGAAGTTCAACCACACGCTCCACCGACGTGAAGTCCATCTCCAGCATACCATACATACGGCACAAGTACTCCGTGTACAGCACGAAGCGGGACGCAGTGATCAGCACAAAGGCCGTCAGTCCGGTAGATATGCCCATATAGACCGCGATGAGCGTCATGACGAGCGTGGAGCTCGCCGCCATGACGGTGAAGCGGAACGAAAGCCAGGCCTGTAAAGACCAATAGAAGTGGTCCATCTTTTGAAACCCATCGACAACCTCAATGACGTGAGCTTGGAAGCGGGTTTGTGCGTAGAAGGCACGGACGGTTGCGAGACCTTCGACTAGGGCCCCAAAATTAGACATCAGAGGCGTCAAAGACACCATCTAGAAACAGTACGTTAGTAGATAGCTCGTAATGTACACGGAAAGTTGGGTAGCGTTAGGGAACTCACCTCGAGACGTCTAAGGCTCTGTGATGTTGGCAGAAACTTGAGGAAGAAGTAAACAAAGCCACAGCTGAGTACGAGTCCGAAGGCCAGGAACGTAGGTGTTGAGGATAAGATAACAATTACGCTAGACAACCACCCGATGGCTTGCCAGGCGATTATGGTAAATATGGTGCTCAAATGTCCGTCAATCGTGTTCATGTCGGATGTGAGTCGATTCATTAATCTTCCAACGGGAGTAACATCGTAGTAGCGGAATGTGGCATGGGCAACCTTACCCACAGCTTCTTCGAAAATGGTTTTCGCAGCATGGTATCCAACCCCATACATGATGAGGTTGGTCCACCAGAATAGAACGGCTGTGCCCGCGACGAATACAAAGAAGGTAGTGAGCCACGGCATCACATCTTCAGTCGGAGGTGGAAGCCAGTCGAACAGGCCTTTGGGCCTATCTGAATCATAGCCTTCGCCCCATGCCTTGATAAACCAAGTCTGGGCAACATCCAATAGGCGGAAAAAAGCCATGACAAAAATAGAGATAGCCCACCAGCGTAGGGTGCCGGCTCGGATGTATCGCCAGTAAACTCGCCACTTAACCCCTCCTTTTTCACGGTTCTCATCTTCAATGAACTTGTCAGGGATGGCGGCGGCTTGTTCTTCTTCGCGTTTCTTTTTGGCTTCTTCGTCGACCGACTCATGTGTGTTTGTTCTTTTGAGGCCGTTGCTTTCCTCTTCTGTGGGTTCGTGCATCCTGGCTTTTCCATTCACAATTTCGACCCACTGTTTGGTAAGACCATGGCAGAGTTCAGTGCGATGAGTGACAAGAATCGTAGTTCTATCCTTCAGCAGTGGCCCCGCCAGAAGTCTCTTGGCAATGAATTCAGCAGTCTGATGATCGAGCGCCGAGAGTGGATCGTCGAGGAAGAGAACCTTGGCTTTACTGTAGACAGCTCTTGCCAAAGCCACTCGGGCTTTTTGACCGCCTGATAAACCAATTCCATTCTCGCCAATGTTGGACAGATCTCCGTGCTTGAGTTCTGCCATATCGGGAAGTAAAGCGCATGCTTCGAGAACTTGTTTATATCGCGCCTCTTCGTATGGATATGAGAACAAAATGTTGTCGCGAATGCTCATACTTTGAAGCCATGGAGTTTGGGAACAGTATCCGACTATTTGCTTAGGTCGAATACACTCTCCTGCCGTCTTGTCCATTTCACCTAGAAGGGCTAGCAACAGAGCCGTTTTACCGGCAGCCACTTCTCCGTAAATGACCGTCAAGCCATTAGGGAAGGATAAAGTAATGTCCTCGAGCACATTTGTCTCAACACCAGACCAGGCAAACGAGGCGCTCTCTAGTTGCAGCTCAGCTGACCCTTCCGGCACAACGTCATTTTGCTCCTTGTCCGGCTCGTTCATGAACTCTTCGATTCGACCCATCGCGACATATGCATTCAGCATTACGGTAACAAGGTTAGGCAAGGCCCGAAGATACGATTCTAGCAAGGTAAACAAATCCATGGCCGGGAAAATAAGATCAACGCGCAGCGGCTTCCCACCTAGCGTAGTAAAGGCCCAGAAGGCTACGGCTGGGAAAATGCCACCGCCAAACCGGAAGATGAAGGCGATTGTGGTGGTGAAGATAATTTGAATGACTCGCAAATGCATCTCTGCCTGCCTCGACTCGAGAATTCCTTTGAGCCATGCATCTTGCCAGCCATACCAGCGAAGGTGACGGATTGATTCGATGAATTGAGTGGTTTTTTGTAGTTTCTCGTCGGTTGCGACCCGCCGCTTCTTTTCAAAGTAGATCTGGTAACGCGCTATTATGACGTTGCATGATTGCGTGGCAATTAGTGCGAGCACGCCTAACAGACATGCCCAGCCAAGCATCTTCCAAATGAGGAGTGTAGCTAGTATAGCTCCGAGTGGTTTTGTGACCATATCTGGGAAGTCCCAAAACCTCTGCGCCACCTCGTAAACATCGTTTCGCATGAGGTTCAATATTTTGCCCATCGAAGCTGCACCTTTCTCTTTGGCGTCTGGTTTTGACTTTTTGGAAAAGAGGGAAGTGATGGATCCCCACACTTTCCGAGAAAGTGTCTGGAGATAACTCTGTGTTTCTTTGCTTATCTCTAGCAACCCATCAGTTTCTCCATTCGCTTCCCCGTTGGTTAGTTCATCCACTTCTCCATTCATTTCACCGTTCGTATGCCCATTGGAAAGTTCGGTCGGGGCCAATTCCTGCTTAGCACCAAGGATCTTCCGATTCAGTGTCTTCTCGTAGAGCATTGTGATCAGTTCGCCTCTTGATCGTTCATACGCCCTCCTTTGGTACCAAAGGTTGAAGATGGCACACTGAGCTGAAGTAAGACGGAAAATGACCGAAATACAGGCGTATGTTATTGTAGCGCTTCGGGGCGAATCCGGGTCCTCCATTGAAGCAAGAACCCGCTGTAGCATGACTGGGGTCACAAGAGCTGCAGCAAATTAGCTCGGTGCCAAAACGTGGTAGGGGCAGTTTTAATAGCGTACTCGCAGCCATTTCAACGAGTTGCAGGCCTGTCGTGCGTATCAAATCAATCCCATTGGCTTGGAGTAATCTGCTGGTCACTGTGCCCTGAAGCTTTCGAAATGCATTGTGCAGTCTCGTATGCTTGAATTCGTAGCCGAGATCCCACACATGTTCGTCATCAATCTCTTTCGTCACTCCTTTGCTAATCAATGGTGCCATCCAAGAGACAGTCATAAACTGAAAAGGCGTCAAATTGTCTTCTGGGGTACGCAGCTTCCCAGTAGACGTAGTGAACGGCACACTGATATCTTCAGATGGCAAAGCTGGGTCTCGAAGTGGCATATTGAGAATGACAAAAATTCCGGTAAGGGCAGCCACTGGCGCTAGAATCAAGGGAAGGTCTTTGGCTGTCAGAGAGTCTCGGGTGTGAGATAGAACAACTAGTTGTGCCACCAAGAGTCCAACAAATGGTATCAGTAACGAGATCGGCGCTGTTCTTGGGCGTTCAACTACTACTATAGCAACTGTAATTCCCTAGGGATCCCTTAGCGCGTGCGAAGACACGAACGGTACAGATGACGTACCCAAGCAATTGAAGGATATATAGCCATGAGATCCCGAAATGGAAAGAAAATAGTGACAACCTGTAACGCTAGCCCGATCATAGATATAGCAAGCAGGCCATATGTTGGAGATATTGGGCGTTTGACAGACTCTGATGCAAGATCGTGCGGGGTCTCTTTGCGTTCCTGGATGAAAGGCTTCGTCCATTTTGGCCAATAAGCATCGAACAAACGGAACGAGTATGTCAGTAGTATCAATGCTCCAAGGATAGCTGGTAGTGCTGTGATGACTGGGAGGAAGCATGGAGAGAATCGAGCTGTTCTTGTGTTCTGCCCCGTTCATCAGCAGTATTTCTTGTTGAGTGGGATGATGGTGTTGCATACCCATATTGGACTACATCTTGATAGAGGTGGCGTATCATGCACCAGATCCCATCGGTCCAGAAACATTGGGTTTTGAGAGGACGCCATTTTCGCGTAGCCCCACAATAATGCTTGTTACCTTGTTGTCGAACAACTGCCGTCACAAATCCCCAGCCGCTTGCCTTTTGACTGAACGCTCGATATCATGTGAGCCAAATGAAGTTTTTTCAGACCGCTAGGCACCAGCGATTGAAGGATGAGAAGAGCGTGAGTGGCGAGAGTCGGTGAGAGAACGCCGGTAAAGGTTCAACAAAGGAACGAAAAGCGCTAGGGCTAATTTGACTTAGCGCGAACGCCTCCTGCCCTTTTCTAATGTCCGAAACAGCCGGGATTGTGAATTGAAGATTTGCAAGTACCTTTCCCGTCTCCGCGGTGTTCCTTTGCTTAGCTCTAACTTCATCCCTTGTATTATATTTATTCCCAATGCATTTCATGTCTAAACGGCTTCAATATTCGTTCGTTCGTTGGTTTCCACCAGTCTTATAATTTCTTATGAGCCTGCCCAGCTCCAGTCTCATTCCCATTCTTTCTGACCTATGGATTACCTATGTTCACCGCACTTTCCCTTACTTTGCGCATCAGTATTATACAATAGTGAATTCCTCAAACCCATTGTCCGCCAAAAGTTCCCTCCAGTCGGTACCCGGAGGTGCGTTTTCGATAACATCATGACCCCAGCCATAGTTCGCTACGTGCGCGATGCCCACCATCCTGTAGGAACGCTTCTCGTCTCCCTGTTCGGTGTTGCCTTGGAGGATAAAAGGACAGTTTATGCCAAACAAGCCGACTAATATGCATGCGTTATAACCGGCGCTGGAGGCAAGACCAAAGAGGCCAGTGTCCGTCATGAAGGGGTACTTTCCGAAGTATGAGTATTCCATTGCTCTCGTAAAATTCTCCACGTCCTCGTTGATTTGCAATTCCGTCGTAGTTATACCCCTGGCCATGTACTCGAACCGAAGATTGTCTTTCATGTCGTCTATGTTATCCCATCCATCAAGTACACTCGAGAATATTGTTTTCATTCTCTTCCACTCGAACACGTAGGGGTTCTCTGATCCTACGATTCCGGACAAAAACGCATCCTTCGAAATGCCATTCCACTTGACGAAACCCCTTGCTTCTACCCAATTATAGGACAATAATTGAGTTACATTAGGCGCTTGACCCTGGTGACGAAACCACTTACTGACGGCCCCAAGCTGTACGCCCATGGTGTGCATAGTCGAAAAATCGTCTGCGAAGCGTACCATTGGCGCGGTACCCTTCGTCTTCGCCAAAACACGACCAATCTCCTCGTTTCTAGGAACCAGTCCGCGAAGAGAC
The DNA here is from genome assembly GCA_001599595.1 of Beverwykella pulmonaria. Classification (NCBI taxonomy): domain Eukaryota; kingdom Fungi; phylum Ascomycota; class Dothideomycetes; order Pleosporales; family Melanommataceae; genus Beverwykella; species Beverwykella pulmonaria. The sequence goes on along the minus strand of BCHH01000009.1, from coordinate 1,571,657 downwards.
ATCGAGAGCATAGAGTTTGCTCCCTGAAACCTTAGATCGGGTACCCAGGACGGCAGGCTGGACTCACATCGGTCTGTGAGAAAGTTGCGACCAGTCCCAGAACCCAACGTCAGCCGGGGGTATCCAGAAGAGAAGTCTTCCTGTATTATGGCTACCATGGCTTCAGAAAACACTCGCTCGACCGATTTCGAGTAGTCAGCAACCAAACTGGCTCTTTTAAATCTCGAAATGCCAAGTACACCAAAAACTTTATCTCGAGGATCCGTAGCGGACAGGTAAACCGTGCGATGGAATTGCTCTGGAAACCCGGCAAAGGAGCTCGCCATTCGAATCTCAGCAAGTTTCTCGACGAGTTCAGCGCGTGAGGCCACGCTGTGGATACAATATTGATCCACTGGAGAGTCGTCATAGGCTGGTATGTTATTCGAGCTCGCGTACTCAAGCCAAAGACGCCTGTCGAAAACATTTCGGGTGTTTAGAGCGGCAAACTTAGGAATCTCACGAAAACAAAAGTTTTCTTCCTCGTTGCGAATCCTGGACCGCACAAGACGCACTGTTAGACAAAACTTCAGCCACGATACAGACCGACTTCCACAGAATATCACCGGGTCAGTGCTTGCTAGTGCAAGCTCCTGCGCTACCCACACACGCCGAAACCAGTCCCGAAGGAGTACGTATTCCATGCCAACGAGAAATAATGGGATATCCCGTTCCGAGTGGAAGCCATTGGCTATGCGTGACATTACAAAGGCACTGTCATTGTGGGTCGGGCCTAACCAGATTATTACTGAGAGCGCCGAGGAGTATATTTTGCCCATGAGCCCGACTTGGTGGTTCCTCTCGTTTGTGTCGGCTTGGTTGATGCAAAGCGCGTCGATCCACATTACTGTGCTCCGGTCGGAATGTCGAAGTTGTCGAATAGCAGCATCGAGATTCTGAAATGGGAGCACAAAGTCAGAGCAGTACTCGTGATAAGAGATTTAGATATTGCTCTTATCCTGAACATGGGTGTGAAAGTCAATACAGGAGTAGGATTTTGCGGCAGAAGTGTAAATATAGACGCAATGTATATTTTAAGGTCTCTCACCTTCCCAATCGGCACAGGAAAGTCACCAAAATTCTTGATGTAGGCCGGATTCACCGGAGCAAGCTTATCTGTAGTTCCGTCCGTCGGATTCCAGACGTATGACAGAGCTGCATATTGAGGATGGTCATCGAGATTTGCCGTCAAGAGATTCAGAGAGACAGGACCGTCTGATGGACCCGGCAAGATTTCCACTAATCGAATGATGTTTTCGCTCGGATCAACACGCGTAAATGGATTGGTTGCAGTCGACATGATCAAAACTGGCGAGTACTTGAGTAAATGTTAACAATGCTGAGGTGCTGTTGATGCCTTGTCTGCATAAACGTAACTTGTCAGCAAGCTCTGATTCGCCCAGATTTTGTAGGCCGATTCAAGGGCTAATTCTATACGCTGATAGGTCTACCAGTCTAGTTGCAGAAGAATATGAAGAAAAAAAGACGAGAATGAGAGATGTGTTCAACACAGACTCAGAAGCTAAACGCGTTGAATGCTCACTTGTAGAACAGATCATCCACTTTTTAAGCCAACTCAAATCCTTGTTCCTGCTTCGATAATGCATTAATGTCCTACAAGCGTCTACACGGATGATATTCGCTCTAAATTCACAAATTGATGCGGGGAAGAAACAACTAACCAAATGTCAAGCCATGAACTTCACATCCACTCTCCTGATCGCATTCGGCAGCGATAAAAACAAGCTTCGTGGCACCCTTGATCCTTCACATCCAAGCCACGGAACAATGCAGAGCCTCGGGGGAGGTTGACGTGCAGCGCACCACATGAAGATCTAGTCTCCGCAGTCGGGCCTTTCTTCTACCGACCATCCACGGTCGAGTTTGGTGAGGGGTGTTTATCCACGAATCAGAAGTGATTGGCGCCACTACTTCTCCATCTTTTCGACTATATATTCAGCTGATCATCTGGGGGGTTTTGCTTTAGGTCACACAAATCCTCCGTCTTTCTTCTTCCAGAGTTATTCTTGGTCCCTATTCTTAGTCCTATATACCCGCTGACGCTACTCTTCGATATCTTTCAACATGGTCACGATTACGAGGTTTGAAACGAGGGATGTGCGGTTCCCGGTACGCGCAGCAGCCCCCTCTTCAGATGATGCTTTCGCACTAAACAACTACTGTAGACGTCCTTGGATAAGACGGGCTCGGATGCGATGAACGCTGCTGGCGACTACTCTTCAGCATACTGCGTTCTGTACACAGACTCCGAGCACGAGGGCCATGGAATGGTAAGTGAAATCCATCTCGAATTACGTTTTGATGCTCTCTTCAGTATGAATTTCCGTTTGTCCATTGTCAATAGCATGCGCCAATTCTTCTTTGGAAATTTGAAGGGAATATTCACCCGTAATCCGCGGTTTCAAATGGCCCTCTTCCAACTCTAGAAGCCTCTTTCGTTGCGCGTTATTCTGACCTGAAAGGATTTTACGCCTGCTTAGCTGCACTAAGCCCCTTCTTCATTTGCCCATTATTTCGTTGTCACCAAAGACGCTATTCGATGCTGTCAAAATTTATTTCCTCAATCCCCGTTTCTTACGACCCTTCAACTCACCTCATCAATACCTGACCATCGTTTCCCGTGTCTTTCCACTCACAAGCCCCTTCTTAATCCCACCCGGCGTAACTAATCCCCCCCACAGACCTTTACAATCGGGCGCGGCAACGAAATCGTCTGCCTCGCCATCTCACACCTCGCGTCCCGCATTTCCGGCCATACGCTTGAATCTCTCGTCTCCAATTGGGGCAAAACATGGCGGTACCTCGTCAACGACAGCCAACTGCGCTGGATCGGGCCTGAAAAAGGCGTCATCCACCTCGCGCTCGGCGCTGTTGTCAACGCAATCTGGGATCTCTGGGCCAAGACACTAAAAAAACCCGTGTGGCGCATCGTCGCGGACATGAGCCCGAAGGAGATTGTGGATCTCATCGATTTCAGGTACATAACCGACGCGCTGACACCCGAGGAGGCGCTGGAGATCCTGACGAAGGCGGAGGCGGGGAAGAAAGAGAGATTCCAGGAAGCCCTGGATAGTCGTGCTGTGCCAGCGTACACGACATCTGCGGGGTGGCTTGGTTATGGGCAGGATAAGATGAGGGGGCTGCTGCGCGAGACGCTGGCGAAGGGTTACCGGCACTTCAAGCTAAAGGTTGGCGGAAATTTGGAGCAGGATAAAGAGCGGCTGAGTATTGCGAGAGAAATCATTGGGTTCGACAAAGGGAATGTATTGATGGTGGATGCGAATCAGGTGTGGAGCGTACCCGAGGCGATTGAGTATATGAAGGAGTTGAAGGAGTTCAAGCCATGGTTCATTGAGGAGCCGACGAGCCCTGATGATGGTAGGGTTCCCTCCCCTCATTTTTTTTTCCCATCGGCCGTTCGCAATGGATTAAATGCTAATGTACTGTTATAGTCCTCGGCCACAAAGCTATCCGCGAAGCCCTCAAACCATACAATATCGGCGTCGCCACAGGTGAAATGTGCCAAAACCGTGTCATGTTCAAGCAATTCCTCGCTTCTGGCGCCATCGACGTGTGCCAAATCGACGCATGCCGCCTGGGCGGCGTCAACGAAGTCATTGCCGTCCTGCTCATGGCCGCAAAATTCGGAATCCCCATAGTCCCTCACAGCGGCGGCGTCGGACTTCCAGAGTACACGCAGCATCTCTCCACTATCGACTACGTTGTTGTTTCTGGCAAGAAAAGTGTGTTGGAATATGTGGATCATTTGCATGAACACTTTTTCCATCCGAGTGAGATCAAGGATGGGTATTACGTCACGCCTAAGGAGCCAGGATATAGTGTTGAGATGAAGCCGGAGAGCATGGAGAGGTTCGCGTATCCCGGGAAGGAGGGCTTAAGTTGGTGGAAGAGTGAAGAGGCGAGGCCGATCTTGGAAGGGGAGAAGATTTAAGGTATAAGAGTGAGGAGGACGAGTTATAAACGATAAGTCGGTGGAGTTACTCAAAGCATTGAAGAATTGGATATAATAGAGTTTTATTGTCTTACAAAGTGTATGACATGGAAATCTTGTACAAAACCAAAATCTATGACAGTAGGGTGTGGACCTGAAGGAAATGATTTGTCTGCTCATGACCTTCGCCCTGTCTTGGGCTGCGTGGTGAAATAAGCGCACACCAATAAAACAAGAAATACGCAGAAGACAAAACTGTTCCGGCATAAGTAAAAAATGATTATCCAAGAAGAAACGGCTATTACCTGCCACGGATATTCCCACAAATAAAGCCGCACTTGATCTAATTTCACGGCCTCCATCACTCGCTCACAGTGGTCAATTTTCGACGGAGGAAGGAGAACATTCGTCCAGTGGTCCCAGCGGAAGTCGTGATCGAGAGTGGCAGAGGTGGGGATTTCTAGATTCCTCTTTTTCATCAAGAAAGTCCATATACTCTTCAGGTTGCCTCTGCCGTTGTAGGGCTGCTCTTGCCGTATGAAGTTGGTCCATCTCTTGACAGTTTTGATGGCTAATTCCTCGGAAACTTCATGCCACTCCCTGTGATTAGTGCCACAAACGTCGCACGTATGTTCTCGACAAAGATGCCATAAGTCTCCATGCGCAAGATGTTCTGCTCGAGTATAGTGTACCAATTCAGGGGAGACAAAGACTGTTTCTAGTATGAGATCACACTCTCGTTCTATTTGTTGTTTCCGCTGATTGAAGTTCATTGTCGAACCGATCTTCAAGAGGTTCTCGTTATTGGGGTGACGAACGATATATACTGAACCTGACCTGTTGTTTGGTGTGACATCTTTACACAATCTGGCTCGCAGTCCGTCGTGAACTTGTTGAGCGGTCTTTGGGGATGTGGGAGATAGGTTGCCGGCAAGATTCGGAAGGCTTGCGGCATTTAGAGCAAGTGTTGCTGGTCTTCCTATAGACCGTTCGCTCTGTCCTAGTGTAGCTTCTAAATGCTCATTTCTCGATGTGTATAGTCTATTTCGTCTCTGGCGAGCCTTCCGTATGGGACTTCCATAGCTTTGACCTAATATGTTGCTTGGCCGATCATATCGCGGATCAGATGCTGGTTGTCTGATTACCGGAGGCCGTGTTCCTGTAGGATGAGGCGAGGTATTACTAGATACACTAGACGCCTGATTGTTATGTTGATGAGATGATCCATGGGAAAGTCGCCTATCGCTTTGTGATCCGGAAAATATGGGCCTTTGGCGAGTATTGGCAGAAGCTGTGTAGTCGACTGAAGAGGTCCTTCTCGAACGGAATGGTCTGCCCGCTTGGGCTGCAGGAGTGCGAGGTGCCGGGGAAAACTCTTGTGAGGGTTCGAAAACATTGGATTCAATTGATGGGGTGGGTGACGGGAATCGACCGGGGAAATTCCCAAAGTTCGGCAAGGATGTAGGCACCATTTTAGTTCTGAATGGTGTTGCTGGTGCTTTAATCTGAAAGAAGTATAGAGATATATGCGCGATCTGCTGAATGCCACGACGAGTATCACTTTCGAGTATCTAAAGAACATGTCCTTGTAATAGGAGATTCGGGATACTTTATGATCGACTCACTCCGCTGCATTAATTGAGGCTGGTACCTAGAATGAGGCGGTGCGGTTGCTGTGCCGCGAGCCTGCGTCCAGCATTCGCTTCCAGGGGTCTGCATTGAGCGCCCTCAAACGCACTAGCCACACTATTCGTCATTATGAGAAGCAGCTTTCGACTACATCAAGTTAGACGTACTGTACAGGGAGCACGCGGGGATCTGTTCTTAGCAGGGCGTGCATTGCATGAATATTGATCTCGCAGTAGCCTAGCTGGAGCGTAGATAACACACCATCTCTTTTTTTATCTATGTACAGCTATCTAGAGAGGAACGTAATAGGTTTCTACATATAAAAGGGAGCTTTGAAATACATTCACATGACCAGAGCGCGAGGCAGATTCCTTCTTCATATTTGAGCAATGAACTCTAAGTCAAAGCCCTCTAGTTCATCGACGCTCTCATGGAGGGTGAGTTTGTGTCCGAGCTAATAGCTTTCCTATGTGTGGCAGTATATTGCGCAACGCAGCTTCGCGCGCGGCAAGAGACTCCTCTGGGTCTATCTATTGGCCCCCGACCAATGGGAGTACCCGCCATCCAGTGTCTTGGGTGCGTGCAGGGGGAATTTTCAATTTTATCCTTCATGAGACGTACCTAGAATAGAAGTGAGGGGTTGATGGTTTCTGGCGTGAATGAGTTTGCAGAGAATGAAAGGCCAAGACAGAGGAAGGAAGGAACAAATTCCACCTGAACAGCTGGAGTCAAAGAAGCAGCAGGAATGTATCCTCGCTTTGTATTAGATGCATGCTTTTACGAAAATCGTAGGATAACGGTAGAGAATGTAAAAGGTACAATGCATTGAGTGGAACTAATGGTACTAGGCCGACAGAGAATGTGCTTGAAGAGTTCACTATTGTATAATCTCGGCATGTGAACTTGTGCAGGTGCTCTCTCTTAAGGTTATCTTTGTAAACACCTTTTGTGTTACAGGTGTAGTGTATGACGCTTCTTTTCGTGTTGATCTTTTAAACATAAAAAACATATGAAGGTAAAGAACACCAGGCTGGCTACACATATTAGAATGATCTTAATGTGTAAGGAAAGTACGAAGACATACCTCTCCTCTTCCCTTCCTTACACACATGCCATTCTTCTCTATAATCCAACCTGTTTGTTAAGCATACTCGCTAACCAACTTCTGCTTCGCCCCCTGGAAGCACTCACATGAAACCCTAACACTGACGGAAACGTAATATTTTTCCATTTCCAGAAGCAAGCATATGCATACAGAGTAAGAGAGATAGGTGGATATATTGTCGTGAATCTTTCGAGATACGACCTTCAAGGCTTCTATAATCTGGAGGGCAGTATTTCCATACATTGCTGAAATGGTGCCAAGGATAGTTCAATGCTCTTGCGCCTTGTCTATGCTTATGTCACTCTCCCAAAGTTTCAACCGAACTTTTGTGCCACAGCCATGGGTATAAGGACTTGGATCGACTGGTTGTGCAAGTGGTCTGTCATTGCATATTTCAAATGGCGTTTCAGTTCAGACCTTCAAATGCAATTTGGAGAGAGCCGTTATAGAAGGCGGCTTTTGAGGAGCGCGCTGTTGTATGACGTTAGTAGAGAGCATGTATCTGCAAGCTGTGAAGTGAGCAGTTACACTACTTTCCGGTGTTCTTATCTTATGGAGAAGAGCGTACTAGACAATAGAAGAACCTTGTTGATTGAAGCATCCGGCTGGCACTCACTAATATACACACTTACATCTAGAACCATAACGATACCTACCCTAGCTCATGCTGTGTCCTGAGAAACCCCCTCCCCCAACCAAACCAAATCAAATCCAAGAGGGCTAGGGTAAAGGGGTTGGATCGTTCATTTTTGGAGCACACATCCAGCCCCCCAAAAAAACATTGAGGCTGTACTTTCTTCCAGTGGCCTAATACTCAAATTATTTGATGCCACGCTTCTCAGTCTCACTATAATAAATGACCATCCGCCAAAGTTTCTTTACTAGCGGTTCCGAGTCCTCATCGAGAGCCTGCACAAACGTTAGCTCACAGCACCAATTTACATAGAACAGGCATACATACCCCTTGAAGATCCTCCACTAGCGCCTCCGGACCCCCACGATTCTTTAGATGTCCCACAATAGCATCAACCAACATATCCTCATGCACACCAAGCGTATCCAGAATCTTCTCAGACGCCCAATTCTTGATATCGACATCGATGTTCTTGTTGAGCAGGTGCTCCCACGAGACGGGCCACTTCCAGAGACCCTCTTTGTCGTTCGGAATATCTCTGGCCAGTTGCCGCTGGGCCTCCACGATTTCATCCGGTTGCAAATTGGCGCGGACGGCAACATCGAAGTTGATTGGGATGAGAGCGCGCTTTTTGGTCGAGGGCTGATCTGAGGCGTCGTCATTTTCGAGTAGATTTTCGACCTCCGCAGCCGTGCGGCGCGGGGCGGTGGCTTGCTCGATCTTCTTCGCGGCGGCACCAAGAGACATCTTGAAGTGCTGAGGTTCGTGAGGGGCTTGATTGCGTAGTATCTCTTCCGCCTGTTGGTCGAGGAATGCATCTGCCTGTCCACGCGCATGGTCCTTCTGCTTCTGCTGGGCAGCGTTTTCCCGCTGTTCCTGTGCGCGCTCCACAGCATCGTCTTTGGCCTCCCTCTCGCGGACCTTGTCACGCTGGCGCATGAAGTCACCATGATCGCGGTAGTATAGATGGCGCTTGCCCGCGGCTTCGGCATCGTCGTCGAAATTCTTGAGCTGAGCTGCCTGTGCATCACGTTTTGCTTGCAGCTCAGCCTCCTCATTCTTTACACGGCCGCTGGTTCGTTCAAGAGAGGCAGCATTCCTGCTTTCATGTTTGAGCCAACGGCTCAATTCTTTCTTGTATTCATCGTCCCGTTGGGTATCCAGCTTTTCCTTGTGACGGCGCTCGATTTCTGTGTCGCTTGCAGAATCGTCCTCGTCTGCATACTGTATGTATACGCCATTGTTCATAGATCCGCCGTTAATGAAGTTGACGCCTGCCTGATAGTCTCGGGGGAACTGGGAGCCCTTGGGGCCGCTCGGCGCTCCTTGAATACCTCGGTCAGCCTTGGGTCCAAGGGGAACACCATTCGCACCTCCTGGACCAGTTGGTGCTGAAGCAGGCGGCGACACGCGGTTCAATCTAGCATTGCGGCGTCGCTCCTCAGCTTCAAGCTCTTCTTCCCGTCGAAGGCGTTCCAAATCGCGGCGGGTAGACCGGTCTCGGAAAGCTGCAATCTCAGCTGCAACAATTTCGCGCATCTCGGCCGGGATATCTGCGAGTTCGTCTTCAGCCGCAGAGAGATTGATGACAGCAACTTCTACGCCATCGCCATCGTGCATCTGTACATCTCGCATGACCATGTCCCCGCCCTGGACAACTTGTGGTGCGTTCGGTGGGTTGAACAAGCTTGTAATGACTTGGGAAAGCTCTTCTTTTGCGTGATCCATCCGCCACTGAACAGTGGCCTCGTCCTCGTTTCTCGTCTTACTCCACTCTTCCGCATACTTGATGGAAGCATCGTCGACCATGATCTGCAGCTTCGTTTTTTCTACCTCATCGTCACCATTCTCCATGTGGGCGTCCCCAGGCTTAATTCGCTTGGTCGGGACATGAACATCCTTGAAGATCTCGGCGGCCGTTTCCAAGCTCTGAGCGTCGTCGTATTCCGCAAAACCGAAGGTTTGGGCCTTGTCATTCGCATCCGTTGCCCTTGTCCATCGGCGCAAGCTTCCTGCCGCACGCAGAATGCGCTCCATGCCCTCATCCCCAACGCCATCGGGGATGTTTCCAACGAAGATGGTTCGAGCAATCTCTTCACGTGTTGGAGGAATCAGCATCGTAGGCTCCCGGCCTTTCTGTCCTTGGTCACCATCCCGCGCATTCGAATCCATGCCTAGTCCAGGACGAGCAGGTCTCGCCGCGCTTTCTCGACGCCCAGCAGAGCCATCCGTACCAGCACCGCGTCCCGAGGGTTGAGTTCCGAGGCGGATCACCGGGGCATTCAGATTGATGTTCGGCATGTTGGTGGGTGCCTGCCAATTTGGAGGTAAAGGACGCGGTCCACCGAGAACCGGAGGTTGGAAATTAACGCCTGGGGGAGCGTTGACACCGGGTGGAGCAGAGCTGCCTGGAGGAGGGCCTGGTGTTGAGAATTTGTTACTTTCGTATGCACCTGAAGAAGAGGAGTAGTACGTACCCATGCCTGGAGGTCCCATGCCTGGCGGAGCGCCGCCATAGCCTGGTGGGCGATTGTATCCGGGGGGAGCTTTACTTGTTAGCTATGCGCTGAACAGGGAGAGTTGTGGAATACCTACCATTGTAGTTGTACATCGCGTACGTGCTATAGTGGGTACGCAAGTTGAGGGACTTTCTTTCAAGGAGGTTAAGTAAAGCCCAGCGTAGACTGAGTTGGAGTTTCGTGTTGCGGAGGAAAGCCTCGCATCGATGTCGATGTTCAAATGTATGTCGAGCGCAAGGGCCACCCGAAAATCAGCCGAGCAAAAACTACAGCTCCATCACAACTTCCCGTCACGACTTTCACTCCAATTGCCGCCTTTCGACCATGTCAGCACCTTCGCACCGTCCAATATAGTTAACAAACACGCCAAAATATGGGCTCCCGCCATCTCAGCACGCTACTCCTGCGCCCAGCGCCCCTCGCCCGCATCTCTGCACCTCGTCCTTCATCCTCCATCCGGTGTCTTCTCCTCCCACCATTACCCCGGACACTCCCCAGCACGCAGCAACATCTCAGTACCTCCCGACCCACAAACTCCGCAAAACCACTACTAAAAGAGGACCCTGAGCCTTCTGCCGTCATCGACACTGAAACCACCGACGCAATCAACGAGCTCTTTGGCATAGCGAGCTCCGTCAAGCGGTCGCCCGCACGCACGCTGAATTCTGGCGATGAACTCAACAGCGCGCGCCAGTTATTCGGCAGCGACTTCAGTAAACCGAGAAATAGTCGGAATGCCATACAGCCCCGAAGACTGCAATTCGATAATTTGAATATGCCTGAGATGCCGCCCGAGCCGGTGCAAGTCGTCGCTATACCTGAAGAGGAAATCAAGTACCCGCGGCTCAATCCTGCGTACGGACGTACCGTGAACTTGGATCCGGAGAAGGGAAGGGACATTGTGAGGGGTATCAATATGCTAGGAAGCCTGGTGGCGAGAAACAAAGTGAGGGGTGATTTCATGAAACAGAGATACCATGAACGGCCTGGGTTGAAGCGAAAGAGACTGCACAGTGAACGGTGGCGGTCGAGGTTCAAGAGTGGATTTGATGGTGTTTGTCAGAGGGTTACTGAGTTGACTAGGAAAGGATGGTAGGTGGGGGGTTGAAATTGCACTACATATTATACCAAATTCGTGGTGGGAGGGGTTGATAAGGAGGATGAGATGTATATTGCTGGACATATTCGGAAAGACATTGTACAATACATCTGTGATGGAGTGCTAGGAGTAAATAAGAGCAAATAAGCATCTCCACCTCTATAGAAAGGTGGCTCCTCGTATACAAATCAATCTAATAAACATATTCACAGCGCATTGCAATAGTCAATCAAGTTCACTCGGATATATAGAGCATAAACTATCAACGTCCCAACCACCCTCGCTCCCATCCAAATCCCCATCACCACGCCCTAATCCTTCTTACCCACCCCATACCCATACCCACCATACCCCCCTCCTCCMCCCCCCCAACCAATCCCCGCCCCATTACTCATGGGCAAACCATACCCTCCTGCACCAAACCTCCCTCCCGTCTTCTCCCTCGCATACCTCCTCAGCCTCCTCGGCAACTCTACCCCCCTAAAATAGGCCACACAACCCACCATACTAACCGCCGCACTCAACGCACAATACAAAAACGTACTTTTATACAAATGGCCCCCATATCCGCTCCAACCTGGCGGCAGCGTCGTGCCAGGATACCACCTCACGCTAAACTGCAGCGTCAGACTGTCTCCAATGGTAATCTTTGTATTCCGCGTATGCACGCTCACGCTATACGCCGCCGCAGCGTCTACCGTGCCTGGGCTCACGCTCTTTGGCGCTGCGTGCACGAGCAAGTTCAGCGAATTCCCAACGTGTAGGTGCGAGAGTTGTAGTGTGCCGGCTAGGGCGATGATGAGGGGCGTGTAGAGAGTAGATTGGGACCCCAGCGCGCCCTCCTGGGACTCGGCATCTGAAGCTCTAAACTGGGACTCGAGGACTGAGGGCGGGAGCGGTTTCGACGGGATGCGGCAGGTGAGGGGTGCGTCGTTGTGAATGTAGAACTCGAGCAGATGGAAGAAGGGGTCTGTTATGAAGTCGATTGTGCAGTTGATGTCTGTGTTGCTTTTGTCAGGATACGATGGAATAGCATTAAGGAGAGGGAGAGTTGCGAGCTGACCTTTCTCCACCCCAAAGAATAGCTCCAACGGCCGCCCCGTCTCATTGCATGTCGGGAAGGGTATGTACTGTAGTTGACCCTCCGCATCTGTGATCTGCGTGGGCCGTCAACGATCTGCTCGTCATACTTCCATCTCTCGCTGCCTTGTCCTAGTCCAAGTATCCTATCCCCCAACAATCGGCGCAACCGGTGCAGGTGTATGTAGATACAAAAATCGCATACATACATGTTCACCCGTTTCTCTGAGCCATGTTAGCAACCTCTCTCTCCCTCTAACTCTTCGTGCAGCACTTACATAGTTCGATTCAAACAACTCACGGGTATCTTCCCACCAGCTGCATACCCTTTCTGCTCCACGGGCAGCTTCAGCGGTTCTTGGTCCAGCGCAGCGGCAAGGGAGACCCAGAACGCGTGCAGCGCCAGCAGGGATAGCGGCAGCCACCGCGCCATATCCGCAATAAGCAAAAAATAGTGTACAGAAACGAACGAGGAGATACTAAAACACGGGTAACATCTCCGGGCCGGAAAAAGGTGGAATCTGGCAACTGCGATTCATGCAGACGCAGCTCTCTGGATGAAATCCGGGAGTTATGTAAGCAAGAGCTAAGGAGGCGCTTGGGCCAGCCAGACATTCACTTCCGCACCTTCTCCGCACTGGGAGGTGTTTTCTCCGTGGATGCTCGCTCTGATATTTGGGGGAAACATTTGTATTTCGCTCATTAGTCAAATCTCAGTTTCAGTCTATGAACCCTCCAGAACCTTGTCGCTGTTTTTGTGCTTAGCTGCTTTTGTGCTTAGCCGTCAAGTCGTAGCCTCCCTATTCGAGCGATCGGTCACTGTGCGAGCACCTACTCAGGTCATCATCTACAAGGATGCCTTCTTCTTGAATGCGTTAATGAGGCCACTTGTGCTGGCATCGTGCGACGTTGACTCGGCGGAGTCGTCGAGCTCGGTTAGAATTTTCTCTGCGAGTGATATCAGTAGTTGAGCATTCCGCGTGTGCGGTTTACTTACTGGCCAGGCTCTTGCCCAACTCCACACCCCACTGGTCGAAGCTGTTGATGTTCCAGACGGCGCCCTCTGTGAAGGTCACATGTTCGTAGTAGACAATCAGAGCTCCGAGGGTAGCCGGGGTAATCTTGTCGGCGAGAATGGAAGTAGTTGGTCGGTTGCCCAAGAAAGTCTTGTGAGCGACCAGAGTCTCGGGGGCACCCTCTGCCTTGACCTCCTCGGGGGTCTTGCCGACCATGAGAGCCTCGGCTTGGGCAAAGAAGTTGGACGCAAGCATCCTACCAGAAATTAGTTACTCCATTTCGACGTAAAAAATTTAGTGGATATCATACTTTTGGTGTTTGTTGTTATCGACGGGGTTGTGGCTCTGAGCAGCCATGATAAAGTCCGTGGGAATGAGCTTGGTACCCTGGTGTAGCAGCTGGTAGAAGGAGTGTTGGGCATTCGTGGCTGGCTCGCCGAACAGGATGGGTCCAGTGGTGTACTTGACATAGTCACCGTTTCGGGTGATGGCCTTGCCGTTGGATTCCATGGACAATTGCTGGAGGTAAGCTGGGAATCGGTGGAGGTACTGGTCGAATCTGCACTGATAGTTAACGCCAGGACTTCTAGTTCGGAACGCTCACTTACGGCGAGACAAGATGTGTCTGCGCGCCGAAGAAGTCTGAGTACCAGACACTCAAAAGACCACCAATGACAGGAATGTTCTCCTCAAGCGGTGTCTCCTTGAAGTGCTTGTCCATTGCCTGAGCACCAGCAAGGAATTGGTGGAAGTTATCGAAGCCAATGTAGAGGGCAACACTCAAACCGATGGCACTCCAGACGCTATATCGCCCACCGACCCAGTCGGAGAAGCCAAACATATTCTTCTTATCGATTCCAAACTTGGTGACCTCGGCCTCGTTGGTCGACAGAGCTACAAAGTGCTTGGCGATATCCGACTCTTTTGCGCTCTTCAGGAACCATGTCTTGGCCGAATTGGCGTTGGTGACGGTTTCAGCGGTGGTGAATGTCTTGGAGGCGATGAGGAACAGGGTGGTCTCGGGATCTGAATCCTTAAGAGCCTCAGCGATATGAGTGCCGTCAATGTTGGAGACAAAATGAAGTTTGAGGTTGCGGTCGCCATAGGGCTTGAGTGCCTCTGAGACCATGACCGGTCCGCTTGGAGTTGTCAGTAAGCGGTTTCATATGCTTCCATCAAGCCATTGATGCCATTGCACAGGCACTTACAGATCGGAACCACCAATACCAATGTTGACAATGGTAGATATACGCTTGCCAGTGTAGCCCTTCCAGTCTCCGCTCCGCACCTGCTCGGTGAATTCCTTCATGTGGTCCAGCACACTATTGACATCTTCGACGACGCTCTTGCCATCGACCTGCATTGGGTCATTGGCGACATTGCGGAGGGCAACGTGGTAGACAGCACGGTTCTCAGTGAAGTTGATCTTCTCGCCCGCGAACATGTCGTCACGGAGCTTCTCGAGTCCAGCCTCCTTCGCCAGCTTCACAAGAAGGGACAATGTCTCCTCGGTGATGAAGTTCTTGGAGAAGTCGAACAGCGTCTCCGATTTGTCCGCTCCATTCTTGAAGGTGAAGGAGAACTTCTCGAAGCGTTGAGGGTCCTTCTTGAAGTAGTCCTTCAGGACAATGTCCTTTCCGAGCTTCTGGTGGTGGGCTTGGAGGGAGCTCCAAGCCGACAGATCCGAGGCCTGCGAGAATCCGGGCATTGTGCAAGAGAGGGGTGGCTGTGACACAAAGCTGGTGGGGTGAGGTTAATGACGAGGGAAAACGACTCGACGGTGGGATAGCTACGAACGGACGAAGGCTAGGCAATTGAGTAGAGTGAGAGACTTAAATGAGAACGTGAAGCTCCAAAAGCCCGGAGAGTTGGTGATGAATTGAGAGTTTCCGCGGGGGTGTTGAGTTTGGGAAGAAGGAAAAGAAAATTGGGAGACGCGGTGGAGGGATCGAAGGTGGGGGAATCAATGCGGAAGCACGTCACCAGACTCAACAATGGAGGGGCAGTGTTTCGACCCGCAACCTGGTCCTGCAATCACGTTTCCACACCGTTGGTTAGAAAGCACGACAAAGCCGCTCGCTAAGCACTTTGGAGGCATTCGCTCAGTCATGACTACTCTGCATGTCCTCACCAATGAATGCTCCATTTATTTAAGCACGAGAGAGTTAGTAGACAGGTCCAGGGTCTTTATCTTATCTGCCCAACGTGCTTTACCGCATATAGCACAAATAGAAGAGCATTGCAAGGGTCGTGGTAGTGCTAGTGCTCCCGGGTATTAGTTACAAGGGGGCGGCGTCGAAGATAAAAGTCCTCTTAAGCTATAGCTAGATCTGTCTCATCAGCAGCGGCCCTAGAATCGTCACGGAGATGGCAACATGAAGTGCGTCAGTTTGTGTGATATGTCGTCTTCATTTGCCTGCACTTGGTATTGTTTTCTCACACAAATGCTGCCTCATGCGCCTGAATCATGAATGCTACGCCTAAACCTTGAAAGCATCAAACCCTGTTTCGTTCGTTCCCAGATCCGGACAATTGCAAAAGTTCTCCGTTCATAGCGCGACACTCTTCACAGCCGGTAGCAGAAACAACTTTCCGCATGTGCACGAAGCATCCGCGGTGGAGAAGCGGGCGACCCAATCGCTCTCCCCAGCTTCGCATATCGGCGCGGCACCAACAACTTCATCGACATCCAAGACCTACTGTCTATCTCTCAGACACATCTTGGAAACTCGGGTCCTTTACTGATCCTCCAGCATCTCCGAGGCCAGCGACGGGCCGGTTGTACGACCATCCTGCGAATTGGTCTTGCATTGTCTGTGACAGCATCGGGCCATCTACATACGAATCTGTGGGAGCTTCCGAGGTGAATTCACGGTCGAAGTTGGCAGTGTCTTTGGCGTCGAGCTGCGCAAAATGTTAGGAAATCACTTTGTTTGGTAGTCGCGTGGAATACATACCACATTAGGCTTAAAGCTAGGCTCATACTTGCGCTCCAAGAGCTTCCGCCAGTCGATACTGTGGAAGAAATAGTGAGCCTTGATCTCGGCAGCTCCCTTCGCTCCCAGTCGCTTCTCAGCATTTCGGTCCAGCAGACGAGTTAGAAGATCCCGAGCAGCAGGTGGTACAATCTCTGGGCCAGGGAAATGGAGAGGCTCAGTAAGAATCTTGCGGTACATGTCGTTGGTGTTCTCGTCGTAAAATGGCGGAAGGCCTGTCAACATCTCGTACAGAAGAACACCGAGGGTCCACCAGTCAACCGTCTTGGTGTAACCAGCTCCAGTGAGCAACTCTGGAGCGAGGTACTCCGGCGTTCCACAGAATGCTAGGCCAGGTTAGTAAAATTGGGCCTCGGATAGTGTATGTTCAAACTTACTATTGGTTCTATCTTCGTCCTTCATATCCAACTTGCAGAGGCCGAAGTCGCACAGGGCAATGTGTCCAGTATAGTCCAAGAGGATATTCTCTGGCTTGAGGTCGCGGTATATGACGTTGAAACCATGTAGGCACTCCAATGCACACAACAGCTCCGCAGCGTAAAATCGGGCGCGGTTAATGTCGAATCGCTGCTCCTTCTGGAGGTGGTGAAACAACTCGCCACCATTGACGAAGGCTAAGACGAGATAGAGCTTCTCTGGAGACTGGAAGGAGAACTTTAGAGGTACAATGAAGGGATTGTTGATCTGTGCAAGAACGGAGCGCTCCGCAAGAGTGTGTGCGACTTCAGAACGTGAAATGATGTGGGCTTTGCGAATCGTTTTGAGAGCATAGATACGGTGCGTATCACGTTTCCTAGCATGTGTGAGCAACTGTGACAGGGCGAAGGGGGATATTCTAATACGTACAAGACCTGCATGACCTTACCAAAACTGCCTTTGCCTACGACCTTGAGGAGCTCAAAATCTTCGATAGACAGCCGATCCTGGCGGTTTTCCACGAAATTGACGCCGACCCTCATGGCGCCAGTGCCGTACTGTACATCGAGCCATTCGGCGCCGGCCTGGCCCTGAAGGGTCTTTTCTTTTTCCTTTTTGGATTTGGAGTCCTCCCCATGTGTTGGCGCTTCTTCGAATCTAGGGTTCACCTTAATAGTTCCAATAAAGATATCCTCGCTCCTGCCGGCGTTCGGGGAAGCCGTTGGGTTTCGAATGTAGAGAGACACAGTCAAGTCAGTGACACGAGAAACATCAAACTTGTACTGCGTGTTGCCGCCAGCCCAAAGGGGATTCTCGGGTGTGCCTGAGACGGCGTTGATGAAAACTTGCTGCTTGTCGAAGTCTACAAGAGCATATGGCAAATACTTGGACGAGTATCGGCCGTGAATGGTGGGAACGGAATTGATGCTGCCAGCAGCGGACTGAGGTCGGTTTGAGCTGGAATAGGAGCCTGCCACCTGGTTTCGTGACGACGAGTTGGGCCGCATAGACCCCGCAACGGAGAAACCGCCGCCTGTGGAAAGCGAGCCCTGGTGGTGCCCAGAGGAGAAGGCCTGCTCGGCACCTTGTGGTAAAGAGAAGCCTTTGCCCTCATGGAGGGTCACAATCAGAATTCCGGGGCGAAGGGGCGGTGGAGGAGGGGCAGCGTTTGCTTCAGAGGCCGCTGAGGAACGTCAGCGATGTTTTGTTGTGGGCTCTGAAGATACGCACCGATGCCATTGTCTGCAAGGGTCGCGGAGCTTGCGGTGCTTGAGGGCTTCGGTGTCTGGTCACCGACTATGGTCGAAGTGGACGACGAACGGCTGAAAGTGTTGGCGAGGGGTGCAAGGTGCGTTTCCTTGAGTTCTGCGCATCGTTAGAGCGAGCATAATGGAGCTGGGTGCGGGAAACTACTCTTGGTGAGTTTCCAGGACATGTTTGTGGTTGTGGCTCTCGAATGCGGTCGCAGTCGGGCTTAGGATGTACTTGGAGGTGGGAAGCAGAGACGAGTGAGCGGGGGGGGGGGAACTGGGACGGCTGCCGAACGAGGGAGCTGCGGTGGAGGTGGCAGACAGAGCGGGCGACGCCGAGTTATAGGGAGAGCGGGCCGTGGCAAAGGGGCGCGTTGTCGCAGCAGCGGGCAAGTCACTTAACAGTCCCCTTCAAAGAGAGATGAGGGCCGTCTCAGTTGGACGAGCGATGCACGCGGAGGGACCACGGGCCAAGCCTGATTGGGGCGGTGATGGGGAGCACGGTTGTTCACTTACTGGAGCCCAGACAGAGTCTAGTACAAGGATAACAAGCAAAGGAATTGCTTCTTGCCTGCACTATTGTGTATACTCCTGTATATGCCTGAGTAGACTATATATATCTGCTAAGAGCCGAGTGGCCATCCACAATTTGTATTGCAGGTAGGAGGCGCAGCTTAGCAGGAAAGATCAACGAATTAAAGCACATCGTGGGTGTGTCTCGGTCTATCTCGCCTGCAGCGCTCCTTGTTTCAATCGAGTGGGTTAATGTCTACGAGTGAATTGCGTGGACTGGCTCTATTCTGGCTTTGACGTTGCGGCGTCGAAGTGACCGCTACTATCGACCAAACGTGCTTCACAGACCCAGCAACGGCAGCCTCACACCCCCAACGCCACTTCGCAAATCATCAAAGACCACCGACAGTCCCCCCCATCGCGCCCCTCAACCAAGTCCCCATCCCGACGCGCAACCGACTATTTCCAACCGGACGGCCGCCCTGAGGTTCGCGGCGTGAACGGCGCGCGCGCTCTTTCACGCGCACAGCCACATTCACTAGACCCACGTCTCACCCTGCCCGCCGGAACGTGGCAATCCTTTTTCACCGCGACTAGAGGGGCACCATGGGCCTCATCAAGAAGAAGACAGCATCGCGGGGTACAGAGGGTGGGATAAAGTACGTGTGCGATGTTTGTTCGTCTGATATTACGTCCACGGTAAGTCTGAGCTCATCACTTTCCTTCCCCCCCACCCCGAGCTCATGTCTCTTCCCTCTGGACATTCCATTGATGGGTGTTACAGGTGCGCATACGTTGCGCCAACACCACCTGCCATGAATACGACCTCTGCGTGACTTGCTTCTCGGACGGCAAAAGCACCCGCGACCACGACCCCCGAACCCACGCCTACCAAGTCATAGAACAGCACTCGATACCGATATTTACCGAGGACTGGGGCGCAGATGAAGAGCTGGCATTGCTCGAAGGTGCAGAGATATATGGCTTGGGCTCGTGGGCCGATATAGCGGATCATATTGGAGGATTTAGGTCGAGAGATGAGGTCCGCGATCACTACATCGACACGTATATCAACAGCTCGAAATTCCCTCTGCCCGAATATGCAAGTCCGGATAACAAGGAGCTCAGCCAAAAGGTACCACGCGATGTCTTCCAGGCGCGGAAGAAGCGGAGGATAGAAGAGAGGAAGGAAGCAGCCAAGAATGCACCACCGGCCACACCCAAGCAGAAACCCACGGCTAGTGTACCAGCTTGTCATGAGGTCCAGGGATATATGCCAGGGCGCTTGGAGTTTGAGACCGAGTACTTCAACGAGGCGGAGGAAGCTGTGCAGCACATGCAATTCGATCCTGGAGATGGCCTCAATCCGCGAACCGGGGAGATGGAGCCCGAAATGGAGCTTAAGATGACCGTTATGGATATCTACAACTCCCGGTTGGATGCCAGAGTAGAAAGAAAGCGGATCATATTCGAACACAAGCTGCTAGAATACCGGAAAAACGCTGCCGCCGACAAGAAGCGGACAAAAGAGGAGAGAGATCTGCTCAACAAGGCCAAGCCCTTCGCAAGGATGATGAAGCACGACGACTTCAAGACGTTCTGCGACGGTCTGGAGTACGAGCACTGTCTGAGACAAGCTATTTCCCAGCTCCAGGAGTGGAGAAATATGCAGATAACAGATCTCAAGTCAGGTCAGAAGTACGAGGAGGAGAAGCAACATCGTCAGTCTCGGGGTCCGCCAATGGGCCAATTCGATCGATTGCCGTCCAACCGGATGCCGAAACCCATACCTCCCTTTGAGACGCCTTCGGCGACAACAGCGTTGATTGCGCCAGAGCTACCTCTTCGACTCCAACAAAAGAGTGGCCTGTCTACTCCTCCACCGGACCAAGTCGTCACAAATGGCACCAACGGGACCACCAACGGTGTTGTGGCACTCCAGCCGACGAAGGTCAAATTCATCCCAAAACCGATACCGAACACCGTACCCTTGAAATTCGGGAAAGACCACGCATCAGACATCCAACTCCTTACCCTCGAGGAGCGCGAACTCTGCAGTATCCTCCGCATCATGCCGAAGCCGTATCTCGCCATCAAAGAGAACATGATCAGGGAGGCTATGAAGCAGGGCGGTGCGTTGAAGAAAAAGGTCGCAAAGGAGATTTGTAGAATCGACGTGAACAAGGGAGGACAACTGTTCGACTTCTTTGTCCATAGTGGATGGATAGCGAGGGCGTGATACCGGGTGGTGTCATGTCTTCATGTGGACTTAGGTTGGCGGCGTTCCTTCGATACCTGAGGCTGGGTTTTTGCGGCTATAAATGCTTTAGGACGTTGATGATCCGGCAGGTTTTCGACGGTAGTCATTGTTGAATACAAGACTTTGTATCACTTCGACCGGCTTGGGAGTTTTCCATTCATCTTACCGCGTTACTTGATTGTTGACATTCGCAGACACTCTAGGTTGATGCAGAAACATGCTCCTCTTCAGTGTTGACCCGACTTTCGCCAAAACTCTCAGCCTCCAAATTCGATATGAAACCTCACTGTCTGCTACTTGATTGACTTTCAGCCTTACTCTTTTTAGCGCCGAGCTCTGACGCATGCAACCACTATCGGTTTCGTTGCAGGTCCTCCGTTTCGTGATTCTAAGCGTGGTTGGAGGAGATCTCGTATTCGTCCTGATCTGTACATACGATATATGTAGTGTAGCCCAGCCTGATGGGGTCCAAAGCAAGCAAGAGGAACATAAAGCGAGGATACACCCGTAGCACTTCCTAGTCTAACAACACCGATACCATGGCTTCTTCGTCCCGTTTCGTTTCTTTACTGGTCACCCAAATATATATCCTTGTCGTCTTTGTTCCAGCAGTAACGTCGACGTGCTACCTCCCCAACGGCACCTCACAGGCTGCAGATCAAGGGGCCGCGCCCTGCTCCTCGGACTCCTCTAATCCGCTGAGCAACATCTGCTGCCACACGAAATGGGACAACCCACCCGGCAGCGATATAAAATACGGCTCGACGAAAGACGAATGCATGCCATCCGGTCTATGCCAAAACCGAGGCTCGTCTAGTATTCCAGGACAAGAGCAGGCACCCTGGACGAGATACTACCGCGTGTACTGCACGGACAAGGACTTTAAGGGGTGTTTGGATGTGTGTTCTACTGGCGTGTGTACTGCCTTTCTCTCAATTTCCCCAAATTCCGAATAAGGAGTGACGGCGCTGATTGAAGATAGCACAATGCAGATGATGTCAGTCAACTAACGCCTTGTGATGGAACTGCTACATCTGAGAAATGGTGCTGCGGCGACACTACATCGTGTTGTGCGCCCGAGTTCGCGTACAAAGCTGTTTTCATACCGCAGAACTTAAGCGCTGCTTCCAACGGCCTGGCGCCGGTTCAGGGCCCAAAGAGAATGTCCAAGGGGACGAGGGCAGGGATTGGGATTGGTGCTGCGGCTGGGAGTGTTGTTTTGGTTGCTCTGGGGTTCTTGATGGGGCTCATGTATATGAAAAGGATGAGGAAGACGGCAGTGGAGACACCAACGGAGAATCTCCAGGGAAATCAGGAGATCTATAGATATAAGGCTGAGGCTACGGTGGCAGAGGTACCAGGTCCGGAAGTAGGTTATGAACTTGAGGAGAAAAGAGAGAGGGCTGAGATGGGTGGGGTGGCGAACCATGGGGTGGTTTCTGAACTCTCATAAGAGGTAAAACAGGTAAATTCGACTGGAATAAGAGGAGATTGGTTGCTTGGAGCTTCAGTCTGGATTACTGAAGTAGGGTAATTAGGATATAAAGAGAAGGAGAAGGATATGACGTGTAAATGTAATTCAATGAGCAAGAAAACCTGCATGTAATTGAAGGGACCTCAAGCTCCTCCTTCTTTAAACTAGTCAGTTGTATTTGGCAACAACATTCTTTCGTTCGTGCTTCAAGGTTGTAATTAATGGATGGCATTGATGTTCATAGACCCAGACGTGGAAGAAAGCCGACGAATCAACCGCGGATATGGGTATTCACGTGACCGCGTAGTTCCTTCCCGGCCCAGATCGCGACCATAACAACCTTGTTGTTGCTGCACTCCACTCCACGCCCCAGCATCCCCGCATCGAACTCCACATACCACCTCCATCGCCATGCATTTCTAAACTCGAATAACCGCTAGGCCTGCTCTGAACACCTCGCCGTATCCACCATCGGCTTTCGCAAGAGCTCTTCACCAATCCGGCAGCTTAAGCCCAGGCAACCACCGGCTCCGCATGGCAACCGCGCGCAGTCATTTTGAGATGCCCGGACTCTTCACCCCGCGCCCTGTAAATGGACGCTCGAATTCTAGGACCGATATCTTTGCGCCGATGTCTCGTCTTGCGACTGGGAGTGAGACTTCGAGACAGGTGACCGATTCAGATGCCCACGGGACCCGTAAGCGGTCGCGGCATGACGAAAACTTATCAACCTCATACACTGCGACTTCGAATACGTGGGGTGATAACTCTCTAGGGTTTTCTCGTCTGTCCAATGCTAAGAGCCCGCCTCCACTCGCGAACGACCGATATGAGCTAGCTGGCGGCATGGAGTGTTCGAATAACAGATTTGGAAGGCATAACGGGGACTACGACGATTACTTTCAGCTCGAGAAACAGCGCGGGATGTGGGCGACGCTGGTGAGTCCCCCGTCTGGACTGCAGAACCAGCCATCCGCGGGCGACGACACGATGCAACCCACCCCAGATAGCGCAAAGCCGTGGATGTTCAATCAGATACTAAACCTTGTCGGGGGAGTTGCGGGTAAGCTCGTTCAGTTTTGCGCGGTGCCCTTCCGTGGATTTCAAGCTGGTGGCGGACAGGCGTATACATTCGATGGAGAGGTTGCGGCAAGGCTTGGCTTACAGGACGACCCGTTCGACGACAATACAGCGGGCGCAATACAACAGCCGCGACCGGGAGATTATCCAGAAGACAACTATGGGGTACTGTCGATCGACTCGGTCGACCAAGAGCATGAGCGTCCTCGAATGGCGAAGCGCTTGCGCACGGGAGACAGCTGGGTCGTGGTGGATAGAGACGGAGGAATGGAGTCAAGGCCTTCTACTCCACGTCTTTCGGAACGCAAACACGCGAGGTCATCATCAATTCCACGGCCTATATCCAGACCGAGTCTAATAACCACCACGCCGAAACGGCCGTCCCTAATCCCTATCTCTCGGCGCTCAACTCTGGACAGGAAGTCATTTCAAGGAACATCAAATGTTCCGGCCAAAACGAGTACAACACCTCGATCTTACAGCCGCCAGAGCTATGGCTCGCCTGTTATGTTCGAAAACAAGGCCAAGCAGAGTCCTCTTCCGCCAGACAGCCAACGTTTGATTAACAAAATCCGACGCGAGGAGATGGAGGAAGATGCCCGTATGCGAAGAATGAGCTCTCAGATGACCGACCTATTGAGAGAAGCCCGCGAAGCTCTCGGGAGCAAGATCGAGGTCGAATATGACGAAATGGATGAGGGCGGTTTGGACAAGAGCTGGTACCAGAAATGATATAACGTTCACGTTCCCTTGGGATGCGCTCCTAATATTACTCACCTCCGAGCGAGTTTTTCGGAGCTGCGCTGCAACCGACTGGAAGATTATACATTTTCAGCAACGGGGCAAACGGATTGAGTTAGCCTTACTGAGCCTCTCGTATCTGTCAGAGGGGCCTTTTGCGCTACATGCCTGAAGTGTTTTCTAGACGTGTAGGCGACGCGCTGCCAGTGTCGTGTGCAATGTCCCGACCCGGAATACACAATTCCATTTTCCCTAGACTTTTCCACGGTACGGTAGCAACACAGTCTGTTTGACGGCATTATTTGGGTTGATGCTGCAAATTTGCCAGTGTAGGTAGCGTTTTAATATTTGGTTGCGCGATGCGCTTTTTTCTCATCGATGGCGTCATCGGTTCTGCTTCAACTGGCGTTTGGCTTGGGCTGAGGCCGGTATACCCTTGGCTTGGCACGGCGGCTTCTACAACTTGGTAGTCAAACGTGGGCAGCGTCACGACAATAGTCGCGGCGGAACTGCCCTCAACGAAATGAAGATGTTCTGTTTTAAAGGTTCTTGGCATGTGGGTCGTTGTCTAGGGTAGTGGAGGTCCCGAGAGGGTGTGTTGCCAGCGGATCCGAGCGAATGAAGACTAAACCTCGAAAAGGGGGGATGGAATTTGCTGTCATGCGACAACCAGCAAACACTGCGTACTCGCGGATACACACGCGACACTTGCAGCAAGCCCGCCGTGCAGGCTGCCCGCCATCGGCAATCGCCGTGGGTGGTCCACTTGATGGTGTGGCTCCAAGCGAACTTCAAGTACCATATCTACACAACACCGCAAGCCCCTCCGGCGGATACAGCAAGCGGGTCTCTTAAGCGTAAGCTTAGCCGCTCAAGATTGCTTCACGACATTGGCTCAGTGATGATAACGTAGAGTAGTACCTAGCGTTCAAACAGCCGGTTCGGGAAGCTCGAGTTGCGCATGGCGGCCAAGCGTGGTGCGGGGCCCGGCGAAGTGGACCTTTGAGACCAAGCCCTCCACCATCTTGGGCGTCCATGTGTGGAACGATAGGTAAGCCTTGTTTGTACCGCCTTGCAGCTCGCAAGTCATGCATTGGGTTGCACGCGTGCAGGGCCGAGCCAACATGCTGCGTTCTGTACCTGGACGGCGCACTAAACGAGACATTTATTAGGAATGCACCGCCTCGCTCTTGCAGTTACAGTTCTCCCACTCTCCTCTCTCGCATTCTTCCTCCCTTATCTGGTGTTGATCTGCTACCTGGACTAGGCCATTTGTTTGCGTCTACACCGTCTTTCCAAGCGCTCTACGCCCTCTCCTGTGTTGGCTCGTCAACCCCCACTGCCTTGGTACTTAAGGCTCACCTCACCCCACACCAAGCGTTGTTCTGGAACTTGGGAACTCGGCAACATGACCTGCAACATTACCAACACGCCACTCTACCCAGAGCCTCTCCCCCTCTACTCTCGCAACGACCCTGACGCCGTCTCCATCCACAGCGCCGCGCCTTCCTACGTGTCTGACACCCCAACCTACACATCTCACCGGACCCCGCGATCGCTCCTGCCTCCACTCTCCCCCAACCAGCAGATACGCGGTCTCCCTGCTGCTCAGTACGCCCCCGGTTTCCAGTCCCGCGCCCATGGATCCGTGTCAGACATAAACAACTACAACCTCAACGTCGGCAGTTGGAGCACCGCAAGGACAAGCGCCAACAGCCGCCAATATGAAGCCGTGGCCCGACGACGAGCTAACCAATCGTCCAACACGACGAGCATCCTAAACTCTCTTTCCGCCGTCCCGCCCACAGCAGCACCCAGCCCGAACTCGCCCAATGCCTCCACAACTAATGTGAGCGCATACCCTGTCCAGGTCGGCAGCTCCTCCGCTCCTTTAAATCCACTGGAAGATCCCTATCTTGTTGGAGAGGAAGCCGCCCAGAGGGCGAGAGCCCAGAGAGTGTACCGAGAGATGTGTCGGCAGGGCAAGGAGACGGTCAGGTACGAGAACCGCTCGTGGGACTTTATGTGGTCTCAAATGGCCGATTGGGAGGAGCGCGAGAAGAGCTGGACCAACTTCAGGAACAGGGTTGGCCAGACGAAGCTGCTTGGACGACGTCTGGGATTGAGAGGCTAGACCAGGAACCGTGTTTGGTCATTGGACGATGATACGACCATATGAACGTGGGTTCACGCAAGTAGTCAGCGGCGGACGAATAGCATTGTCCTTGACATTGGCGATTACTAAGGACCCTGAGCAGGCTCTATCACGACATGAATTATGATGGTTTTGTTTTTGGCGTCTTGGGAGGGTATCAAGGCTACAAAAGTCCTCGGTTCCTCCAGGCATTTGTCGTTCGGATTTCGCACGGCATCTTTCTTTTCTCATTCGTCCTTTGCTATATGGGCATTTTCCTGGCTTTCCTGATTTCTCTTCGTTCTCTAAGGCTTGGGTGGGTATGAGCGTGCTAGGCTTTTTGCCAATTATCCTATGCCCGCCTGTTCGGTGTTTGTCTTCCCAGTTTCCGAGCTTGATTTTGTTAGCTTTGGAGGGGCATGCATCTTGGTGTTCTGGATTGCGTGCATCGAGGGCCGCCCCACACACTACTTCTCTTAGTCTAAAGACATCCATTCATGTGTACCTCGGGTAGTCCGGCAATCCCGATGGAGAGAATCAGGGTTGCATACAAATGCAGATAGAGATATGGATACTCACTCTACTCCATCGTGCGCTATACTTCTTACTCCGCTCCGCTATGTCGTGTGACTCAACACCTGCCGACGGCGCCTGTTACTGCTTCCTCTCTAGTCTACATATTTACTCCACTACCGAGTCCACTTTCAGCAGTGCTTATCGATTGTGGAGTTGCCTCGGGTACTTGCTAGCTATACGTACACGCACCACAGCGCTGGCTAGCTACGCAACATATAAAAGGAGGAGTCGTTTGTTCGTTCAGCGCATGCAAGAGATGGAAATCCATCCATACCAGACATACCGGTATTACAATATGCACTTGTCAAATACTTGACCTCCAATACTTGGCCAGATTTTAGTAAACGTCCGCTATTCCCGAAGACGGAGTAGGAGAAGGGAGTTCCTCCGGTGGCGTGCATGTGGGCTTCTGGCGCGCTTCTAGACTAGCCGGAGGTGCGTTGGTGGAGGTGTTGGTGCGGGCGGAGTGAGGCGCAGTGCAGTGCGCTTGCGTGATGTCGGTATGCATATGCATACATAAGGGGACCTAGACAAAAGCTGAGGGCGCGGATTGACGGAGCGGTGCCGCTCTGGAGTTTTCATCACCGATTTCTGTGGACTACTACTGTATGCTGCAAATGATCCTTGCTCTTGCTCTTTCTCTTTCCACTTCTTTCTCAGGAGAATACTGGGTTTATATCACACCTCGTGTATGCAGCGCATACAGTACCACCTTGTCTGCGCGAATTACAAAACTGTGCACGGTCCCGATGCTATGGAGGGGAGTACACGTTGTATGTACACAGGCACAGGGGAGCGGATACCCGTTTCTGCGTTTACAGTGTGCGTATGTGACAGTATAGATGGTACTCAGCCCAAAGCATACCCTTCAAATAAAGAATATGTGCGACAAGTGGGCAATTTTGATGTAGGATTCTAAACTCCTGTACCGGGATGTAATTGGGAATGCGACTTGTTCATTTCGCCCTTAGTAGAGGGTAGTGATGGAAAGGGGATTTATGCGAGGGTGCTGAGGGGAGACACAACCTAGTTCCTTTGATTGTTGATTGTGAGGCCCCCTGCTAATCAACCCCGCAGCTCGCTAGCAAAGTATGTCATCTTGCAACATTCATTTCTATTCAGTGCTATGAACGCATTGAATATGAAATCGAGGACTCCGCGTGAGAGACGTATGCGTGGCTTCATCGGAGATACTTGCTGGTACGGAGGGGATGAGATCAGATTTTGATGTGGAAGTTGGAGTGTGAATCCAAGTAAGAGTAAGAAGGGAAGTGGAAGCAGAAATGGAAGTGGAAGCAGAAAGGGAAGTGGAAGCAGAAAGGGAAATGGGAGTAGAACTCATACAGCACGATGATCCAATGCATGTAGTAGTTTGGCTAGGACTTCGCACCTTGATTGAAGCACGCAGATAAGTACAGAAGCCAAGTGACAGAAAGGCCACTGGAAACATAGTCTTGGAGTTCCAATCCCCGGATTTCCCACTCCATCCATATTTCGAACCCATATAGTGTGACCGGAGAAAGGTATATTACCTAGCCCACGATTCTGTTCCCTTGTCCGTAGTAAACCCGCCGTCACTATTTCCTTGATCACACATTCGTCCGCCATGATGATTCCACATCCACTTCCTAATCATCCAGCGCAAAGCACCGCTCCACCGACTCAGCGTTGTTGCCCCACCAATTCGGCATGGAAACCACCTTGCCACTCGAAAAGGCAATAAACATAAGAAGCATGGCGATGTTGAATCCAGCATCCAGTGCGGCGGCAACGAGATAGTTGTACCGCTTCCAGGTCTCGAATCTGTGCCTGAAGAACCACCGCATGCAGATGTACCCCACAATAAACCGAGATATATACCCGGTGCTCAGATTGCCATAGAACTGGGAGACGCCAGAGCCGAAGATTGTCACGTTCCAGAGATGGAATTTGAGCTTCGATTTCGGGAACGCGCGGTGTAGAGCGTACAGCACGAGAGGCGCAACGGCACCGTAAAAGAATGCCCAAGGGAGAGGCTTGAACATGTGCTGTGAGAAGAGTCGTTTGGGACCGATGAGTACGTACTGTACACCCATGGTGTTGTAGCCCGCGAGTGACTGACCGGTCCATTGACCAAGCGGGTCGATCTTGTCGCCGAGGATGTAATCGCCTTTTGCGCTGAGGACCCATTGGATGACGCCGTAGTTGATGGGGACACCGATGAGCTCGCCGAAGATCTGGCTAAAGAAGATAGCTCGTGGGGGGACATGCATGTAGTGTCCGATCTTTTGGTCTTGTAACATGTATTGTGCGCGATACCAGATGTCGCCTGCTATTGAGCCGTAGGCGGTTGCACCGGCCGGGTGACGATGGCCGCTGCCTGCGTGCACCATGAAGCCATATAGTAGTTCATTGAACGACCCAATGGCCACTTGGAAGCTTGAGAATGAGTACAGCCAGGCAAAGGGAAAGATCATAACTCCCGACGTGAATATGGCGACGATAAAGGTCCACACCGGTATGAAGAAGAGGCCCTTCGCGAGGATGGTGATGATGGTAACGAATGAGGCTACGAAGAGTGCGACATACCACCAGAGCGGGACCTCTTTGTAAGATCGCATGAGAACGTTCAGGCGGTCAGTGTACAACTCGTTGATGGTATCTTTACCCTTGTCTTTCGCTCGCTTACGGAGCTTACGAATAGTTTCCTTAATCTTCGGGTATCCGAAAAGGCCCATCCACGTCCTATGTGGTTGGTTAGTTGGGTTAATCCATAGTGTGACATGATAGCTTACAATGCGGAAATGTACGAAGAATAGTCGAAGAACAAAGCCCAGATAGCTTGCGTGCCCATGTAGACTGGTCCCAGCTCCTGATACGCAGTTTCATTGAAGGTCAGTTCTGGTGTGATCAATCTGGCGGCTGGATACTTTGTCCCGTTGGCTAGGAAGATTCTGTTCGACATGAGGCTATGCTTGTACTCTCCGAGATTTCCCCACTTGGCAGCGGGAAGTAAGATCCAGCTATTGAAAACAAAAGCAGCAGTGAGAACAACCGTAGTCCAGAATGGCACGATCATGGGACTTATCAACGACTGGTTGGAAATGTTGGCCCAATCCAGAGAGAGGTTAAGGAATCCCATGCCGCCAATGCCTGCCCCGACAAAGTTGGCAATAGGATTTCGAGGCGCAACCCAGCAGAGAAAGGAAAGGGAACTTAGCATAGGGAACGCATATTCGGGCAGAAATTGCCAGCATATGATGAATACGAGAGCCCCGAAGAAGACATACTTTTGCCGTCTAGCCACCCGAGAGTTTTCGGATGACTTTGCCAAGGTTTCGAAAACGGCTGTCTGCATCAAGGAGTATGGCCAAGTATATATGGGGTCATAGAGCAGGAACTGTCGAGCGAGTGCAGCCATGGCATATCCAATATACACAATAGCCCACATGAAGAAGAGAGCTGCCGCAGCTGGAATGTGTGTATCGTAATAGAGCTGTGCCAGGGAAATGGATGACCAAGCGGCATTGGACGTCGCACCAGATGCAGCCGTCACAGTGACAAGCACATTTTCTGTCGTCGTTAGCACATGGCATTTCAATAAAGAGCCTGAGATCAACCTTTGGCATGGAAGGGGCCAGGGTTGAGACTGAATTTGAACCTGGTGAATGGCACTCGAACTGTCTTCGCCGGCAGAATTTGTGCAAGCCAATGGCCCGCATAATGGGAGGCTGGAGCCAGGTTAGATGTATGGCCGAATTGTGGGCAGCGGCCACTTACCTATTTGGACAAAGAGCACAGGGTATACAGCGGCGGTTGTTCGAAAAATGCCCATCTGAAAGAGAATTGCTCCTGGAGGCACGAATATGAAGCAGAGGACAAAGTACCTGAAGGTCAAAGTCGGAGCATTTGGATCTTAAGGGAAGGCAAAGTCAGTGCAGTCCTTCCACATATTGGGAATGGATCGGAAATTTTGGCTAGAGGTCTTAACGGTCAAGCCAGGCCTGTAGAGCACTTCGTATGTCTTCTAGAAGCGACCCTGCTGGTTTGGCCAATGGGTTGGGCAACGCCCTGTACTTAATACCAACCCAATCGTAGGCTATTGGACCCGTCTCGAGGCCAACTCGTCCGCCTCATAATGAAAATGGAGCACCCCGAGATACATACCATCTTCAAGACTGACGATGTTGCGGACAATCTTTGGCAGCTCCCGAATGTCGTCGGGAAGGTCAGCTTCATCGACCACATCAGCGGCCGGGGAGTCGTCAGAGACTGCAACATCTGGATGGTGCTTCTCAGGACCAGTCTTCTCGGGATTGACCGTCTCAGGAGGGTTGGAGCCTTCGGTTGCGACTGCAGTTATGTCTGCATGTTGAGGAGCCGCTGTGTCCTCGCGAGTCCTGCGGCGGAAGCGATTGAAGACTGAGACCATGATGCTGCCGTCGCACTCTCACGTGCAATCAGGTGTGATAATCGAGAGGTGAAGGAGAAAGAGAGTGCCCTCACGGGAGAGACAGCATTTGGATCAGCAAGGCGAACCAGTGGTCGCATTAAAAGGGCATCTTGTGTCTTCGAGTGCGCCAGTGATCCTAGCAATGGCGCAAGGTGTTGGATAACCTAATTTGGATAACATGACTTGATTGGAAGACGGATGAAGTCGCAACTGCCATTTCAGTAATAAAGCCCACGACCCCGGCCAATTTTGCACCACCTAAGCAGTCTTGACCCGTGGCACAAGCCCGTTGATGTGGTGCTCGTCGGGAGCTTGGAGAGCTTGTTTACGCCCCGATGGCAGTCCTCGAAAGCGCCATGCCGTAACAACGGGCCATGACGCCTCCCGTCCGCGCAGGAATCGTGAGAGGCACTCGATCCAACGCTTCCCCGCATGTCTCTGCAACCGAGTATCTCAATCGCCACCACGGCGAGGCGGCCAGGATAAACGTGCGTTATCAGGGTACAACAATCAATCTGTGGTCGCGGGGCCGGCCTGAGACTGGCTGGTCATCAGACAATATCTGGCCATGCAGCTACCCACGCATCCTTGGACACGGTGCGTCTAGGGTGGAGTGGATGTCCGACGGAGAGCTACCGGTATGCCCTTCAGAATTGTGTTAGGTTGGTATATAGCCCCAATGCATAGTTATTATGAGTCGCGAAACAATTTCCCAAAATGCTTCCGACTTTCAGGGTCAGTATCTTGGGATCGTGGCAGGATCGACGTCCAACGCTCGAGTTGCATTTTGTTGGAGAATGCGCTAGCAGGGATTCACACGTGACCGCGTGTCTAGGCGAAACTGGGCCGGCGCATCGAAATTCACAACAAACACGGATATCCGACATCGTCGACAGCACTGCACATCAACAGCACATGCCGCCACCATGCACGTCGTCGAAGTAGTTATAGATGTATGTATGCCACCGAAGCAACGCAGCTCTTTCTAACCCTCCGCAGGGCTTCAAATCGTACGCCGTCCGAACGGTCATCTCCGGCTGGTTTGTTTACCCTCGCCCCGCGCGACACCATCGCAGCTCACAGCATGCAGGGACGAGACGTTCAATTCCATCACTGGATTGAACGGGTCGGGGAAGTCGAATATCTTGGACGCAATATGTTTCGTATTGGGTATCACCAACATGAGCACCGTTCGCGCTCAGAACCTCCAGGCACGTCAGTTTGAGGCAGCCTTCACTGCGGGCGCTAATCGTGTATCCAGGACCTCATATACAAGCGCGGCCAAGCCGGGGTCACAAAAGCGAGTGTTACCATCTCGTTCGACAACCGCGACAAGAAGAAGAGCCCGATCGGGTTCGAGGACTGCGCACAAATCTCCGTCATGAGGCAGATTGTGTTGGGCGGCACCAGCAAATATCTCATCAATGGGCACCGCGCGCAACAGCAGACTGTGCAGAATCTCTTCCACTCTGTTCAACTCAATATCAACAACCCCAACTTCCTCATTATGCAGGGTCGCATAACGAAGGTGTTGAATATGAAGGCGGTGGAAATTCTCGCCATGATCGAGGAAGCCGCCGGAACACGCATGTTTGAGGACAGGCGAGACAAGGCATTCAAGACCATGGCGAAGAAGGAGATGAAGGTCCAAGAGCTCAGCGAACTCTTGAGGGAAGAGATTGAGCCCAAGCTCGAGAAGCTGCGGCAAGAGAAGCGCGCATTCCTGGACTTTCAACAAACACAGAGCGACCTCGAGCGATTAACTCGACTTGTCGTCGCACACGACTACATCCGGTACAAGGAGAGGCTGCGACAATCCGGAGACGACCTCGAGGCCAAAAAGCAAAGGGCAAAGGACTTGGAGGCGTCGGCGGTACGCATGAAGAAAGAGATCGAATTCCTTCAAGACGACATCAAGAAGGTCCAGGCTGCGCGAGAGAAGGAACTTCGCAAAGGTGGCAAAGCGCAAGCGCTGGAAGATGAGGTCAAAACACATTCACACGAAATCGTCCGGTTAACGACGGTTCTGGACCTGAAGAACACCAGCATGGCTGAGGAAACCGAAAGAAAGAAGGGGCTCGAGAAGAGTGTGAAGGAGCTTGAATCAGAGCTAAAGAAGAAGACCATGATTTACGAGAAGCTACAAGAAAAGTACAAGACTGCCCACGATGAGCTGGCCAAGCAGACCCAAGATGTCGAGAAGAAGGAAGAGCTCCTACAGACATTGCAGACCGGCGTCGCATCGAAGGAGGGACAGGAGACCGGTTACCAAGGCCAATTGCAAGATGCAAGGAATCGAGCCAGTGCCGCAGCCACCGAGCAGGAGCAAAAGAAGCTAAAGATTTCACATTTCGAGAAGCAGATCAAGGAAGACGAGCCCAAGGCGAAGAAGGCCAAAGACCAAAATTCTGGACTTCTCAAGGATCTCGAGGCCCTCAAATCACAAGCGAAGAAGCTGGAGGCGGAGCTCACAAAGATGGGCTTCGAGCCAGGCAAGGAGTCGGAGCTGTACCAGCAAGAGTCACATCTGCAGGCACGAATCAGGGAACTCAAGCAGGAGGCAGACGGATTGAGGCGGAAAGTTGCAAACATCGACTTCAGTTACAATGACCCGTCACCGAATTTCGATCGATCGCGCGTCAAGGGTCTCGTCGCTCAGCTTTTCACGTTAGGGAAGGAGCACACTCGTGCGGGGACGGCTATGGAAATTTGTGCTGGAGGGCGCCTATACAATGTTGTCGTTGATTCCGCCGAGACGGGTACACAGCTGCTTCAAAAAGGCCGTCTCAAAAAACGCGTCACCATCATCCCACTCAACAAGATCGCGGCTTTCAGGGCATCGGCTCAGAAGGTCGGCGCAGCCCAGAAGATTGCCCCAGGAAAGGTTGACCTAGCACTGTCTTTGATCGGCTATGACGACGAGGTTACTGCGGCAATGGAGTTTGTCTTTGGCTCGACTCTTGTATGCGAAGATGCCGAGACTGCAAAGCGCGTTACCTTCGACCCAGCTGTTCGCATGAAGAGCGTCACCTTGGAGGGAGATGTCTACGATCCCTCGGGGACGTTGTCTGGTGGCAGTGCACCTCAGTCAAGCGGCGTTCTTGTAACCTTGGCGAAGCTCAACGAGCTTACTAGAGAGATCCACTCGCAAGAAAACCAGCTCGCTGCACTCCAAGCTACCCTAGCTCGGGAAAAGCAGAAATTGGACGCTGCACGCAAGTCAAAGCAGGAGCTTGATCTCAAAATGCACGAAATCAAGCTCACAGAGGAGCAAATTAGTGGAAATTCGTCCTCGTCGGTAAGTATGCTGATTTGCGGTGTAGATGTTCGCAATGCTGATTTATGTAGATTATCCAAGCCGTCGAAGAGATGAAGCAAAGCATCGTGCAACTCAAGGAAGAGATGAAGAGCGCTAAATTGAGACAAGACGAAGCGTCGAAAGAAGCCAAACGTATCGAGCGTGAAATGAACGAGTTCAACAACAACAAAGACAGCAAACTTGCCGAGCTACAGTCATCGCTAGAGAACCTGAAAAAGGCTTTAGGTAAAAACAGTGCTTCCATAAAACCCCTTCAGTCGGAAATGCGCGAAGCATCGGTTGTCTCAGAGCAATGCGGAAGCGATCTTGCCGCTACGCAAGAGCAGTTGCAGGAAGTTCAAACAACGTTGAAGACTCAGCAAGAGGAGATCGATGCTCTCATTGCTGAGCAGGCTCACGCAAAGGTATGCTCTTTCTGATTGAATCTCTGTACATCACTAATGTGCATAAAGGATGCCCATGATCTCGCGCAAGCCAATCTTGCCGATGAACGCGCCAAGCTTACCGGATTTGAAGACGAGCTGCGTGCATTGGAAGAAGCGATCCGGTCGAAGAACTCGTCAATAACCGAGGAAGGCCTCGAGCAGCAGAAGCTCGGCCATGAGATCGAGAAGTTCCACAAGGAGCGAGATGCTGCCTCCGGAAACCTCAAGACTCTCGAAAACGAATATGAGTGGATTGCAGACGAAAGTGACTCATTTGGTCGACCTGGAACGATCTACGACTTCAAGGGCCAGAATATGTCCGATGCAAAGGCTAGACGCAAGAACATGCAGGAGCGGTTCCAAGGGATGAAGAACAAGATCAATCCCAAAGTCATGACCATGATTGACAGCGTCGAAAAGAAGGAAGCAAGCTTGAAGAGGAACATGTCCATCGTAATCAAGGACAAGAAGAAAATCGAGGAAACAATCGTGAATCTCGACGAATACAAAAAAGAAGCGCTGCACAAGACTTGGACAAAGGTCAACGGCGACTTTGGTCAAATCTTCAACGAGATGCTTCCCGGCAGTTTCGCCAAACTAGACCCACCAGAGGGCAAGACAATCGCTGATGGTCTTGAAGTCAAGGTCATGCTGGGCAAAGTCTGGAAGCAGTCATTGACAGAATTGAGCGGTGGCCAACGGTATGTTTTATGCGCTCCTATGACGTCGTTTCTCTTACTAACGTATTCCAGATCTTTGATCGCTTTATCGCTCATCATGGCTCTCCTACAGTTCAAGCCAGCGCCGATGTATATCCTGGACGAAGTCGATGCGGCGCTCGATCTCTCACATACACAGAATATCGGGCGACTCATTAAGACAAGGTTTAAGGGGTCACAGTTCATCGTCGTCAGTCTCAAGGACGGCATGTTTCAAAATGCGAATCGGATTTTCCGAACACGGTTTGTGGACGGCACGAGCGTTGTGCAGGCAACAACTGCTGCTGAGATGAAGTAACGAAGTTGTATCATGCATCATGAAGCGCATCTGGGATTTGGGGGTCGGCAATCTTAATCATGGTTCTGGGCGAATGTGTATAGAAGGCTATGGATGACATGGGGGGCATGGCTCGGGCGTTGGTGCGTTTGGCATGTATCTCGGCTCCAATGTTCTTGTTTGGAAGCTGGGTGGTCGTTTCCTGCTTGGTTCTTCTGTTTACCTTCCCGATCGGGATGGCGATCTTTAATCATCCCATCCACCCAAGATCTGGGAATCAGCACTCCAACGCCTTGTCACTTCTTTTGCAATACATTATTATGTGTTTATACTTATGACCTAGTCTTCTACTTGCCACTCCTCGACCACGGCTTGCTGTCACCCGCCTGTCACATCCTCTCATGCCGGCAACGTCTTTCTCACTGGGAATTCCATCTACGCCTCAACAGCACCAACCCAACGCCAACCCCCGCGGTCCGAATAAGAGCGCGGGTAGACGGGGCGTTGATAGCAATGACGACGACATCACCTTCAGGCCTGCGCCATCCTTTTCATTAACAAGAAACTGGACTTCACTCCAGGAACATGCCGATACCGTGCGAGCGGTGCTTTCCGGCTCTACTCCTCAACCTGAGAGCAGGTGTGAGGGTCTTACTTGGGAAGTACCAGAGGGCGATGAGTTGAACGAGAAGGTGACGTGTCACGGATATCCATCAAGATTAACTTCTCCACCACTCGTAAAAAAATTTCATGACTCTCGGGACGATGCGCATAGACCAAGGGCCGAAAGTATAGCGGCAAGTACAGCGAGCTCCGACACCCTTGAACCTCAGTCGTTCAAGAGGCGGACATCCACAGCGTCTTCCATTGCCGGAAAGTTGTCACGCAATGACACAGGACGGTCCTCCATTGGCAGCATTGCAAGAGGTGTAATGCAGCATGTTCCCGATATTAGGATGTTCGCTGCCGACGAGAAGACGGCTCAAAAGGTTGAAGAGCATGACCAAGATGGGGCTCCCGAAGCTATTAAATTCACCCTCCCGCTCGAAATTCCCGATCTACCTCCTCGAAGAAAAGCGTCTATGTTGAAAGCGCTCCAAGATATTGCTTCACCCCGCCCCCGAAGCCCGATGACACCATGGATACGCGAGACTTCTCCCTTGTGGCAACCTCAAAGTGTCCCACCGCTAGCGATTCCTGATGCGTCATCACTAAACTCAGTGGCTGATGCGAAGAAGCATGGACATGGGCAGCTTCCCAGCAGTGATCCAATTCACTCATCAGTACCGTCCAAGCTCAACGAGAGACCCATTCGCGTCCGCAGGTACCTCGATCGCCCACACAACAAAATAGGACAAAGCTACCCAAGTGAACACTCAGTCGCATCCCCCGGAGCATTCGCCCCCGAAGAAGTTCATACCCTACCTGTCATTGAGTCTCCACTTGAGCCGCCACTTGAGCCGCCACAGCGAACCCAAGAAGGGCTGAGGCAGACGAGTAAACGATCCCGGCGCTGGCGCAGAAACAGCACCTGGACTTCTAGTGAGGCGGCTTCCAGTGATTCACCATCACATGAAGGTCTAGATCGTCGTTCCTCTTTCTCATGGCTCTTCCGCTCCAGCAAACGATCAGACAATACAACATCGCCCATCACACCAAACAGCTCGCCCTTGGATAAGTCACCCCAAGAAACAGCACCGATGCCTGACGCTCTCATGCCAGCCGCAGACATTAAGCGCACCTCCGGTGGCGGCTACGTGGCGAATGTGCACCACGACCCCTGGCCCATGCCACTCTCCCCACCAGCACACATCTCCAGCATTAAAACCTCCTCGGCATTAGAACCTCAGTCCCCAAAACCCTCTCCCGACCGTAACGAATGGTTCTGTGTACCGCGGGACGCAGATTCCAATCTCAACACCAGCGCGGCGAGGGAGGCAGATGAGCGCGCAAAGTTCGAGTGGCTGACCCCTGAGCATTTTCCAGGTAGTCCGCTGTGTCCACTCAGTCCGAAATATAGTGGCCAGAGTAGGGGCATGTGTGTATTCCATGGGAAAGAGAAGAGAGAAAAGAGTCAGGGGTTGACAGTCGACAGGGGGAGTCTTCAGGCTAGGTGGGACGCGAAGGGGGTCGAGGATGTGTGGAATGAGGGGTTTTTGGCACATAGGAGAAGGAATACGAGGAATACGAGGTTGATGAGTTTGAGTAGTTCATGAGCGGAAGGTGTTTGGATGATATTTGTTTGTGGAGACTTGGGAGAGATGGGAACGCAAAAAAGTGAGGATTAATCATGTGGGAACCGGGTGGATGGGATAGGATAGAACAGGATGAACTTATTCTTCATGAATTATACCCACTTCATGACGTAGCATGACATGTCCACTATCTAGCGAACATGTCTCATCAATCTGATAATACTGATACGCATTTCGCGTACTGAACAAGGTATCATGTGATAAGCGCCATATAACACCATGCTAAGGACAACAGTAACCATGGTATCTCCTAACACTTGTCGTCCAGACGCCCATCAGCATGTCATCAGGCCGCAAGTTCCGCACGCACTCGATCATTATATTCTTTCAACCGAACACCTTTCCCTTCCCCTTACTAGGACTATTCTCCCAGTCCCTCGCAAACCCCTCCTCCTCGTCCCCACTCATATCCACATCCCCTAGATCCACCCCTGTAACACCCTCATCGAAGTCTTCCTCTCCATTATTCTGCGGCGGCGAAAACACTGGACTTGTCGCAATCCGTGGCCTGCTCTTGAAGATCCTCTCGTAGTCCACGTCGTCAGAGAACAGTTCTTCTTTCGGCGTTAGCTCGCCACTCCGGCTCTCCTCGGTGATGTTAATAGACTTCCGGGTCCGCGGGGTGTCGAATTGGTTGACGGGGTAGAGGGAGGTGCGTGTGCTGCTTTTTCGCGGCTTGGATGTAGAGGGTGCGAGAGACGCGCGTGGAGCAGCGGTTATGGCAGCCATGCTGAGCATGGTGCGTTCGTGGAGGGTGGCGCGACGGTCGGGAGGTAGGGTTGGGGGTTGGAAAGTTGGGAGCGGTGGGGAAGGGGGTGTGGGTGGGGATTCGGTGATGGGGGCGAAGGAGGTAGTGTGCGCCATGGACATGCGGGTTCGCTCGAGGAGGGAGAGGCGTGGTTGGGGCTTTTTGATGGGAGATGGTGTGGCGTCGCCGATAGAAGAGATTATGCGCTCGGCGAGGGCTTCTTCGTGCGTGAGGGACGGGGGGTTGAGAACCGGGGGCTCCGAGGGGTAGTAGGAGGAGGGTTCCGGGGAGGGTGAGAGAGGAGGCGGTGGGGAGGAATTTATTGGAAGTGGGTCTGAAGTTATGTCGGCATGTTCTGGTTCGTCGTGGACCGGTGATTCCACGAAGTGAGATGTGTTGCGCAAAGATGTCGAGGGCTGCCCAATGAGAGTTGCGTCTGAACTGATGGGCGTCGTTCCAGGTTCGTGGCGCTGCGATTGCGATTGCGATTGTGGTTGCAGCCGCAGTGGAATGATATCTCGAGACTGTATCCTGGTTGGCGGTGCGGGCTTTGCGGGCTTACTGGCTGGACTGGCTGGCTTGTTCGATGAATCGGACCGCGACTTCCGACGTCGCCCAGGTGAGCGAGCACTCAGAGATGAAGCACGTCGTCGCAGCTGTGGTACAGCAGATCGATTGTGTTTTGCTTTCGCTATACGAGAAAGCTCGGCTTCCATGTCTGAGAGGATGTCTTGGTACTCAGGACATAGTGGGCCTCGCTGAACGGGTTCTGCTTCTGAAGTCTGTGGAGTGGGAAGCTGCAGTTGCAGATGATCGTCGAATCGAAACTCTTTTGTCGAAACTCGAGGCTTTGGGACTGTAGAAATTGGCTTTGGCACGTGTTTCAACATTTTGTCGTGGAATGTTTTCCACTTT
Organism: Beverwykella pulmonaria; assembly: GCA_001599595.1. Taxonomy (NCBI): domain Eukaryota; kingdom Fungi; phylum Ascomycota; class Dothideomycetes; order Pleosporales; family Melanommataceae; genus Beverwykella; species Beverwykella pulmonaria. The sequence continues at coordinate 1,532,032 of BCHH01000009.1, read as the reverse complement.
TGCAACCTCATCTGCTGCTCTTGCACCCTCGATTGTAGATTTTCTAGCAGACCCGCCTCCGGTGCTGAGTCTTCAGGCTTTTGTCCCTTCTCAACCATATGCCACACATCTTGAAACCGGCCACTCAGGAAGGCATCTTCAGCCTGAACATCATCTCCATGGAGCATGGTGTCGAGCCATTTCTGGTTCCCGATCCAGTTGTCCTTCAACTGCTTCTTGATTGAGGCGACCTCTTTCTCTGGAATGGAAAATTTCCGGGTTCGGGGCGTATCTTTGCATTGCTTGAGTCGTTGGTTGATTTGATCCACCTTTGCGTTCAGCAACCGCTCGAACTCGGTGAATCGCCTCCTCTTTTCTTCTTTCCGCTTCAGGACATTCACTAGGGCTGCCTTGTGCGCAATCGCCAGTGGCAGCAACGAGGCTTGCCTGCCATGGGACAGAATTGACGCTGTAGATAACGTCCTTGCCACTGCCAGCATCCTCTTATTGCCAGGGCGTGCAGCCAAGACCTTCTTCAACACGGCGGTTGAAAACAGGGCCAGCACCTCGAAAAACTTGTCGCCTTTGCATTCATCTAGCATGGTTTTCCTGAGAACCGATTCGCGGCCCAAGACGCCATTCTTCTTCAGCTCGTTCAAACATCGGTAGAGGGCGGCGCGCAGGTTCAGTGACTGGAGGGGCTCGAGGGGCGGGAAGAAGGGCTGCAGTTTCTGTGGCAGAAAATCAGTGAGGTCTTCTATGATGCTGGGTTCTAGCGTATCGTCCTACCTGGCTCGTCTCTTCGGGGTCCCAGATCTCGAACAGTCTGAAGAGGGCCCATTCCACACCGCCGATTCGTTGTTTCTGGTCTGCGTTCTTCGACGAGAAGGTTTGTACGGCTATGCCCGGCCAGTCGGGGCGCAAATCCAAATCAAGAAGCCGCAGATTGGTTACGAAAAGTCGGATATCGGACGGAGGTAGGAGGTTGGTGGCCTGAGCTGGTTTGGCGTTTGTTTTGACAGACAAGCTGCGGGAGAGACCGTTGGTGGTGGTTCCAGCGACGGCTGAGGTGTTCGACGTGGATCGAGACATTTGGGAGTTGTAAGACAAGACATAAGCGAGAGACTGGGCGGGACAGCGGGTGGAGACGGCAATTGGCAATCGGTATAGACGTTTGGTGTTGAGTGGGAACGTCCAAAACAATGACCAGCGCGCTTAGGGCCTAGCGTGAGGGTGCCCGTGCGCTACGGTACTGACGTAGCACGCGCTTTCGATAACCGTGCGGCACACGCGCTGGCTCTTCTTTCTCCCCTCCTCCCCTTCCTCCTCCTCCTCCTCCTCCTCCTTCTTCCTCTTCTCCCATAAACAAGTGTCACCTAGTCTCACACGTCGCACGTTTGCCCAGTCTCCCTACATAAATCTACCTTATTTGGCTCCCTCCAGACCAGCACTTGCCACCAACCCCACCATTCTTCGATCACAATGACCGTCGACGGAGGCATCCAGGCCAGCGGGGCCCCGCTCAAGAACGACAACACGACCCAGACCAATGGCCTTTCCCTGGACCATCTTTCTCTCCAAGACGAACCTAAGAAGGAGGTAGAGAAAGATGCCCAGGCGGTCCTCCTGAACCAAGCTGACACCTCCGACGATCGCTGGACGGTAGAGAGTGGTATGTTATGAAGACGGGGCGATGTCCGTATGCGACGCCTTCAATTTCACCTCAGTTCGCGCTTCTATCCGAGGCCACTCGCTGACTGAACAGTTGTGTCAAACATCAGTCCCCGCTATGCCGAAAACACCACATCACCCATCTCCTTCTTCCACCTCCTCGAACGACTGAAGACCACTCGTCGCGCCGGTTGGGTGCGCTTTGGAATCAAGAATGCCGAATCCATCTCCGATCATATGTACCGCATGAGCATCCTCACCATGATGGCCCCCAGGTCGATTTCCTCAAAGCTCAACATCCTAAAGTGCACACAGATGGCCCTCATCCACGACATGGCCGAGGCTCTCGTAGGGGACATCACGCCCGTTGACAATGTATCCAAAGCCGAGAAAAGCAGGCGAGAGTCCGAAACAATGGACTACATCTGCCAAACGCTGCTTGGAAAGTACAACGGCGGGCTCAACGGCCAGGAAATCCGGGACATATGGCAAGAGTACGAGGATAGCAAATCGCTGGAGAGTCAGTTCGTGCATGATATCGACAAAATCGAGTTGATTCTACAGATGGTCGAATACGAGCGGGAACTGAAAGGCGACGTAGATCTCGGAGAGTTCACATGGGTAACCACGAAGATCTTGTCGCCAGAGGTCAAGGCATGGTCAGATCACCTTCTGTGGGAGCGAGTGGAGCTGTGGCAGGGGCTGGGAAAGGACCCGAAATGGTACAAAGATGAGTTCACTGATGTCACGCCGAAATCGAAGCCCACACCCTTGTAAATGCACGTGGAACCAAAATCTTGGGGGCAGGAGAAAGCCGTCTCTGGTGAAGGTTATTCGTGGGTTGCCAAGACATCACTGAGGGTGCAATAGGCTATGGCGTCAGCGGAACTTTAGATTCGGTGAGTCTATCGGCTCATCAACCCTAGAATATTACATTATCAATCTTCTTAACAACGTACCGTGTGATTGGTATTCCAAAGTTCCATTTCTCCTGTGGTGAAATCTCATTAACGTCTGCTATCGTAGGGGTTTGGTAAGGGTGGTCATCATCGGGCCAGTCCCAAAGAATGTTGTCTGACGGGGCGTTCCTGCATAGACGTTGCAGCACGAACAATTACCCGGTCAGGATCTCACCTTACACCCAAGAAAACCATATTGGTCTAATTAGTGAAGCAAATTGATATAATTGCGTGCAGCTATACCACCCTATACTCGGCATGATTTGGAATGGAGCCATGGTGTCGTCAATACCAAAGAATGCCGTGTCTCAAAATCGCTCGATCCGGGACCCCGCGGTGCATCATGGTTCTTCAACATGCGTTTCCGGTACTCCATGGACAAAATTGCAAACTTCAAAATCAGTTTGTATTGTGAGCTCTACGCATCGCTGCCGACTCTCATTCTTGAGATAGTCAATGAATAGCTAAGGGCATTTCAGTAGATACTCGGACACGGGCGCATCCACGCTTATCTTGTCGAAAACACGTATATCTCACACTCACTTTTGACATGTTCGCAAATTTCATTCGAACCATCTCGTCTAGCCTTGCGGCCCACATGTTCTCATCCCAGGATCGCATAAAGTACCACCCGACGCATGAGTTTCCAAAGACGTGGGATCAGGAAGACCCTCTAGGAAGATCCTCTCGCTTCCCGGGTCAATAGATTGGCTCCTTGGCTGGACCTTGAAACCAATATCCTTGAGGAACTACCACTCTATAATCCTAGCTTCTCGTTCTCAATATTGCGCCGTATTGCGCTGTACGCATAGAGGCACGTCTCCCAAGGGTTCGTACGAGGAGACTTTTTAGTTCTTACTGTACTGCAAGCACGGAAGCGACAAAAAGGTGGCAGACTAAGTCTTCAATTAATTTTATATAAAACATATCTGTCCGCAATCGCCGGATGAATTACTCCAATTCGCTAATATCTGCAGTTTACGCCCGGTTCTTGGTACGTTGGATATAAGAAATTGGAAACAATTGCTCTCCCCTCCTTTCTTCAGTTGCTCTGCCAATTGATCAATTGAACCTTAATCAACCCTCAGTCTAGTTACCATGTTGCTCTCAGCAATTTTCACGGCGACAGCCCTGACTGGCCTTGCATCCGCGCACCCAAGGTCCCGACAAAGCAAATGCGGTCCCTTCAAGGGAGACTTTACTATCAAGCAATACCAACTCTACCCCGAGAACGCCGACTTTGATTTCAATGCTTGCAAACTTTATATTGGGTAAGCTTTTTCCTCCTCCGGTCAAACTTCCTCATTCTTATTCTCCCCAGCCAACTCTGGAACGCCTCCCTCGGAATCTACGACCCCTATACCAACACCCACGAAGTCGTCGAATTCGAAGGCATCTCCCACAACCCAGCCTTCCATATGGGCGCCGTCGGCGCCAACCGCAAAACAGGTCTCGTATCCATCATCGCCGACGCTGCTCCTGCCTTCCCATCCGAAGGCCACGATGTCTCCGGCACAAACTGGCTTCTGCAATATGACCCCGTTTCCAAATCCCTGGTCTACAAAATCAACCTCACCGAGACCTCCCAGGCCAAATACGGCGGGTTTCAAGACGTAGAGCAAGATCCAGATGGTAATGTCTTTGTCGTCGGCACGTGGCCGAGCAGTATCACCAAGGTGAGCAAGGACGGCAAGACTGTGACGCCGTGGTATTTGCCTGAGAAGATTGTGCCAACGGAGAAAGGGCTCGGCGGTATCGCGGCGCTGGACTGGATCTTGCTTGCTCAGGGCGATAGGCCGGGTATCCTAAAATTCGATCTGCGTGCTGAGAAGGGCGTACCGCACCCAGTCCGCATCCTTACGAACCACACGTTTGGTGCCAGCGATGCTATTTCTCTCCCGCCAAAATATAAGGGAACGGTGTTGTTAGTGGCAGAGGAGGCGGCGGGGTTCAGTGTCTTTGAAAGTAAGGATGCCCTGTGGGATAGTGCGGTGTATAAGGGCTTCGTGACGAATACGAATACGAATAATGGGACAAGCGTTACAGCCGTGATTCAGATTGGGGATGGGATTTTTGAGGTGTTGGAGCCGTTTGGTGACGATGGTGTTAATGGGCCGGGGAGTGCGGGGACGAGGGCGGAGTTTCTGTTTAAGGATGTAACGGTGGATATTGATGCTTTACTAAAGTAGGCATGGAAGCTGAGAGGTTAAGATGTACTCGATTCCAAGATCAGAATATGAGATCATGGTTATTTTGTGTTGATGGTCATCAGCGTCGGTTCGGAGCAAACGAGAGCTGCCTCGCTTCGCTAATCCTATCATTCCTCAAACATGCGCACCGTATCTTGTCTAAACAGCAACTCGTCTCGCCTAAGCTGACGCTCTATTTCCTCGTACTCTCTTCGGGCAAGTTAACATTCTGTCCACAGGTGTTGCTTGATGGGACTCCCGGCTTGAATATTCTTGAAAAGTGCGATGACTCGGGGAGCCTAAGTGAACTTTCTCGCGTCAGTTGGCTGAAGCGTCAAAGGTGCGTCTATGAAGCTTGAGGGCGGTGTTATATAGTGTTTCAAGAGTCCGTGAGGAAGGAATCACAATGTATCATGCCATAGGTGAGCCCGCATTGCGATGTTGAACGATGGTGATCGCAAGAGCAGTTGTCCGGTCACGAAGTCCCCGACGCCTCAGTTGACTTAGCAACCGCGGCGTGCTCACCTCTTCATCGTCGCCAAGCATCACTGGAAGGAATTGTGGTTAAGTGCATGGGGCTGTGCTAAACCGCCACAACCCCACGCCAATGCATTGGCTCTGAAGCCAACCACATGTTCTTCAGTATTCTCATTCCTTCCCACAACCTCGTGGCCGGAGCGGGTCGGCCGTCCTTCCTGCTAGCATCACCAAGGTATTCGTACACTTCTTTTGCAAATTCGCCTCTTGTTGCAGTGTAACGGCTACTTACCGCGCTACACTGTGGGCTGTGCGACCGGCCTTCCGCGCTCCGAGCAGTCTGGCGTTTTCTTGCTTTCAGATGCAATTCTTCGGTATAGCTCGGCGTACTATCTTCCTTTATGCTCGCTAAAATTAGTCGCTAGGACTAATATTCGGACGAGTGAGTCGCGCTGCTGATCTCTTCAATTCGGTTAAATCTGTTCCTACCGCTTGCCCCCATCTCAGCTCCATGCGAAGCAATGCGTCTTCTGCAATGCAGCAACACTGGCGATTTCAGCCTTACTCAGTTTCGCGATGAGGCCATTCCTCCCTATGCGATACTTTCGCATACATGGGGAACAGACACTGAGGAGGTCACCTTTGAAGACTTGACGAATGGCACTGGCAAGGATAAGCCTGGCTATAAGAAGATATGCTTCTGTGGAGAACAAGCTAGTCAGGATAACTTACAATACTTTTAGATTGATACCTGCTGTATTGACAAGACAAACTACGCCGAGCTCTCCCATGCCATCAACTCTATGTTCCGTTGGTACCATAACGCGACTCGATGCTACGTCTATCTGTCAGATGTCTCTAGCCCTTCTGGCTCCCACTCTGAGTCCAATCCACAGCAGTTGGAACAGGATTTCCGGAAAAGCAAGTGGTTCACTCAAGGCTGGACGCTCCAAGAGCTCCTAGCCCCAAGTTCGCTCGAATTTTTCTCGCAAGAATGGAAGAAACTTGGTGACAAACTGTCACTAAAGCGACACATTAATGAGATTACTAGAATTCCTGATTCAGCGCTCCAGGGAGCTCTTTTATCTCAGTTCAGCGATGAGGAACGTTTCTTGTGGATGGAACGCCGCCAGATAAAGGTTGAAGAAGATAAAGTGTACGCATTACTAGGCATTTTCAACATCAATTTGCCCCTTCACTATGGCGAAGGACAAAATAGTGCATTAAACCGGCTGCGGAAGGAGATTGATAGGGTGAAGAGGTGTATCCAAGACTTGCGCCTCACTAATCCTTATTACGATAAGAAACGCATTGAGGAAACCAAGGGCGGACTACTAGAGGACTCTTGCCGCTGGATCCTCAAAAATTCTGACTTTGAACAATGGCGGGACAACCCGCAGAGTCGACTGCTATGGATTAAGGGTGATCCTGGCAAGGGCAAGACGATGCTGATCTGCGGCCTTGTCAACGAGCTAGCAAGGTCAACACCCGAGGCAACCCTTCTCTCCTACTTCTTCTGCCAGGCTACCGACTCCAGAATTAACACTGCCACCGCTGTGCTACAAGGCCTCCTCTACTTGCTTGTCAACCAACAGCCGTCTCTCATCTCGCATATACAGAAGAAGTACAACACCGCCAGCAAAACGCTCTTTGAGGATGCAAATGCCTGGGTTGCTTTATCTAAGATCCTCACCAACATTCTGCAAGACCCCAACTTATACACCACCTATTTAATAGTTGATGCGCTGGATGAGTGTGTAGTAGACTTACCAAAATTGTTAGATTTTATCGCGCGGAGGTCGTCAGCATCTCACCATATCAAGTGGATTGTCTCTAGTCGAAACTGGCCAAGTATTGAGAAAGACCTTAAAACTGCAGAGCAGAAGGCGAAACTGTGTCTTGAGCTTAATGAAACATCTATCTCTGCTGCTGTTGCAACATACATCCAGTTTAAGGTAGATTGGCTAGCAAAGCAAAACAGATATACTACTAGTATACAAGACGCTGTCCAGCGTTACCTGTCACTAAACGCAAACAGTACCTTTCTTTGGGTAGCCTTAGTCTGCCAAGAAATGTCCAATATCCCTAGATGGAAGGCTCAGCAGAAGTTGACGGCATTTCCACCTAGACTTGATAGCTTGTATAGGCGAATGATAGACCAGATTAGGGATTTAGAGGATGCTGACCTCTACAAACGTATACTAGCTATTGTTTTGGCTGTATACCGCCCCATCACATTAGACGAGTTGGCATCTTTCATCAACATGCCTAACGGAGTCGCTAGCAAATACGAGGCTCTGTCTGAGATCATAGGGCTCTGTGGGTCCTTTCTATCACTTCAGGAACGCACTATATCATTTGTTCATCAATCAGCAAAGGATTTTCTGCTAGAAAAGGCATCTAATGAGATCTTTCCGTCTAGCAAGGAGAAGACTCACCATGAAATCTTTTTAAGATCACTTAAGGTTATGTCTAGGACTTTGCGACGAGACATCTACAAGTTAGGTGCCTTAGACTACCCTATTGAGCAGGTTAAACAGCCAACCCCAGACCCGTTAGCAACGTTATGCTACTCAAGCGTCCACTGGGTCAATCATTTATATGACTGGAATTCCAACAGGATCGACTCTCAGGACAAAGGTGCTATCAAGGATTTCATAAGAAAGAAATACCTTTACTGGCTCGAAGCTCTAAGCCTCTCCAGAAGCATGTCAGAGGGTGTGCTAGCAATCGCAAAACTTAACGCTTTATCTCAGGTGAGTATTAAGGTGGCAACACTCTATACAGTATACACTAATATAAATAGAACAGCGTCGATACACCTAGCTTTATAGAGCTAATTCGAGATGCGCGCCTGTTTATTATGCATCACATTCAGGTAATACAGAACTATCCACTTCAAGCATACGTATCTGCACTTTTATTTAGTCCAGATCGCAGCCCTATAAGGAGTTATTTTAAGGAGGAAGAACCAAAGTGGATCAAAACAAAGCCAGTTATAGGGGACCAATGGAGTGCCTGTCTCCAGACGCTCAAGGGCCATAGGGATTGGGTCAGGTCAGTGGCCTTCTCGCCTGATACTACCCGGCTGGTGTCAGGGTCAGACGACGAGACAGTCAAGATCTGGGATGCAAGCAGCGGCGAGTGCCTCCAGATACTCAAAGGCCATAGTCATCGGGTCTCGTCAGTGGCCTTCTCGCCTGACTCTACCCGGCTGGTGTCGGGGTCATATGACGAGACAGTCAAGATCTGGGATGCAAGCAGCGGCGAATGCCTCCAGACACTCAAAGGCCATAGCGGTCGGGTCTGGTCAGTGGCCTTCTCGCCCGACTCTACCCGGCTGGTGTCGGGGTCAGACGACAAGACAGTCAAGATCTGGGATGCAAGCAGCGGCGAGTGCCTCCAGACGCTCAAGGGCCATAGGCATCGGGTTAGGTCAGTGGCCTTCTCGCCTGACTCCACCCGGCTGGTGTCGGGGTCATATGACGAGACAGTCAAAATCTGGGATGCAAGCAGCGGCGAGTGCCTCCAGACACTCAAAGACCATAGCGGTCCGATCTGGTCAGTGGCCTTCTCGCCCGACTCTACCCGGCTGGTTTCGGGGTCAGACGACGAGACAGTCAAGATCTGGGATGCAAGTAGCGGCGAGTGCCTCCAGACGCTCAAGGGCCATAGCGGTCCGGTCTTGTCAGTGGCCTTCTCGCCTGATACTACCCGACTGATGTCGGGGTCATATGACGAGACAGTCAAGATCTGGGATGCAAGCAGCGGCGAGCGCCTCCAGACACTCAAAGACCATAGCGGTCGGGTCTGGTCAGTGGCCTTCTCGCCCGACTCTACCCGGCTGGTGTCGGGGTCATATGACGAGACAGTCAAGATCTGGGATGCAAGTAGCGGCGAGTGCCTCCAGACGCTCAAGGGTCATAGCAGTCCGGTCTTGTCAGTGACCTTCTCGCCTGATTCTACCCGACTAGTGTCGGGGTCAGACGACGTGACAGTCAAAATCTGGGATGCAAGCAGCGGCGAGTGCCTCCAGACGCTCAAAGGCCATAGCGGTCCGGTCTCGTCAGTGACCTTCTCGCCTGACTCTACCCGGCTGGTGTCGGGGTCAGACGACGAGACAGTCAAAATCTGGGATGCAAGCAGCGGCGAGTGCCTCCAGACGCTCAAAGGCCATAGCGGTCCGGTCTCGTCAGTGGCCTTCTCGCCTGACTCTACCCGGCTGGTGTCGGGTTCATATGACAAGGCAGTCAAGATCTGGTATACAAGCAGCGGCGAGTGCCTCCAGACGCTCAAAGGCCATAGCGGCCGGGTCTGGTCAGTAGCTTTCTCGCCTGACTCTACCCGGCTGGTGTCGGGGTCATATGACAAGACAGTCAAGATCTGGGATGCGAGTAGCGGCGAGTGCCTCCAGACGCTCAAGGGCCATAGGGATTCGGTCTGGTCAGTCGCCTTCTCGTCTGACTGTGCCCGGCTGGTGTCGGGGTCATGGGACGACATGGTTAAGCCAAGCCTAGCTTTAAGTGAAGATAGGGTGTGGATAACATCCAATTCGGAGAAGCTACTATGGCTACCGTTAGAGTATCGGCCATCATGTTCGACAGTATCCAAGAAAATGATTGGTATTGGCACTGGAAATGGAAGAGTATGGATATGCCATGTTGAACGCAACGGGCCTAATGCATCCTAAGGCGTTGGACCTTTTATATCATTATTACTTTCTGTACTATATTCTTTATTTTCTCTATATTATAGAGGGCCGGGGATCAGCGTGAAGATCAATTAACGAAGACGTCCACGCGCAGAATTTCGTATTAAATATTTGCTACTTGAGGCGGACGAACGCTAGTAGGGACGACTGTCGACCCGCTCTGAACAGACTCTTATGGGTGTCTAGCTTTTGAGGTGGAATGACAATACTAAAGAACTGGGTATATGTGGTTGGCTTTGAAACCACTGCCTTTGGCGCTGGGTTGTGGCGGTTAAGCAATTCCCTTTGAGTGAAGCTTGGCGACGATGAAAAGCCAAAGGCGAGTTTGCGTGACGTCGTTGCTGATTCAACTAAAACGTTGGTAACTTCATGCCTGGAAAACTGTTCTCGCGATCACCACCGTTCAATGTCGCAGTGCGATGGATTAAACGTTGATCATGGGTTGTGACCGGATAGCTATGGGTCCTGCTTTGGTTCCCGCAGTGGGCCCTATTCCAATTATGGTTCTGGATCCCTCTCCTGATATCCGATCTACTCGTCGCTGGAGGCAATACTCAGAAACCTCTTAGTGCCTACCGCACTACCCATATTAATAGATGCCTAGTGGCAACATCCACTCCAAAGTCTTTCCTCATCTACACCAAATTTTATACGCCCCTCAAGGATATGACCGGGGCGGGTCGGTCGCCCTCCCTGCAGAGGGCTTCGGGCGAATACTCGTGCTGGAAGTACCGCTGCTTTTCCTGCACCTGAACAGCACAGAGAAAGATTAAACGCAGTTTGGGCATGCTCAACTGACTATATCTGGAATTACGCCAACAGCAACCTCTGTGCGATTAGTGATACCCAAAATCAGACTGAGAAAGGAAAAGCCACATCCAATTATTTCGTGTCAGATAGGTGGGAGTGTTGTCCTCCAGACCTCAACTTTTTTCATTTGATGGAGTTATGGCACAGCAGAAATGGATTATTATAGTTTCTCGTAAAACATCTTGTTAGCAGTATACCTTAACCATTTCTTACGTATCCTAAGAAATTACGTCCAGAGTTCTGGCGAGGCTTTGCCTGAGCAGTGCGCCGCGTTTGAAGGATGCGACTATTCAGATTGCGCGACAGATAATTTAATAGAGCTTGAACGCTTTAAAGCATTAAATGTCCAGGAAGTCCTTGGTGGCAAGTGGATTCAACACACTTTATATGCTAGACTAATTTAGTCCTAGTCCATTATCCACGGCTACCCAATTACGGCTGCTCGTTTGCACCAAGCAGCTCATTTTAGTCTTGTGCGTGATTACAAACAAAGTCTTCCATCAGCTGATGTTGGAATATATATCGAACGTGGTGATCACGTGGTGATGTTGTGATCACGTGTTTATCACATGAGACACTAGCGACGCTTGGCGGCAAAGGGATGATACAACCTCCTGAGCCTCACCTCAGATAGACATATACACGAATCAATACTTTGCTTAGAACCCCCTTTGTTGCTATTGCAATAGCCCTGTGAAACCAACAGCTGACAAGTTCTGTTTGAGGGGCGGAGAGATCGGCATAAAAGGATTGAGTAGGGTCTTCGTATACTCCTATGAAGACACCAATTAAAATCTTTGATTGTTATTTTCATGTTTTGGAGTAAAGCATCTTCTTTCTTACGCTATTGGCCACCCAGACAAGTTTTATGCGTTCATGATGTCGAGTGCACTCACTTAAATTAAGCAGGTTGACTTTGATGATATATTATCAAGCCAAACTCTACACCTCCATACCACTTCGACGCGGTCTTTCAGATCTTCATGCTGGTTTAAGAAGATCACTTAAGTAGGTTCATAACTCGGCATCTCCTCAAGACAAATGCCCGTACGCCATATCTGGGGAGCAGATGTGGTTTAGACAAGAAAACTCATGTTCTAGTTGCCTGTTATTTTTGAATTGGGGGCTTGTGGGCCAAAAATCATGTAGAATTCGTGCTAGTCTTTGAAAAGAGGACCACCAAATATACTTGAAGTATGACTTGTATTGTATGCTAGATGTACTTAACCAAAGCCGCTCAATGTCATTTTAACGGTATGTAGTCTTCATAAGTCGTTAAAGGGATGACTATTAATTGAAAAGCAAGCCGATACTCCTCCAGACGAAGGTCTGCACACCTTCCTTTCATATTATTTCATTTTAGACTAGTAGAGTCAAGTTTCCATCACATCTTGAATTAAGGCAGTGGGAGGGCACCAGACCATTATTTTCGGTAAGAAGTGAAACAAGTCTACCATGCGTAGTTCAAGAATTCAAATCTATTGCTCCATACAGCCCACATCCACACAAATTCATGTTAAGTGTTGAACATTTCAAGAGCCGCTTAGATCTCAATAAAATCATATTCTGCGTTTTGGTAAATATGAAAGTTGATTTACTGTATAAATAACACTCTCCACTTCTTGTGAAGTTCTTGCTTTTGTTTCGGACTCCAAAGCACTCATAGCAAAGGCTTTGTCGAAATTTCGACACGGAAACCATCAAGCCATGCGACGGCATCAACAGCTTTTGAAAGGAAGAGGGATAGGTCTGCCTATCAACAAATTGTAAGAAAATCTGTTGTGTTTCCCAACGCACATTCATACACCGCCATATCGTCAAAGTTTTTGCTGATTTAGGTCTCCATACTGAACCAAAAGGGATAGTTTTACCAGACAAGTGAATCCACTGCGCAGGCAAGCGTCTCGACACCATTTGACATGCCCAGTCAATTATCTAGACTCTGGAGCATTCATGCTAGAAATTGTGGTTGATTTTTTATAAGGGAAAGTCAGTATATGGCTTGGTAATGTTTACCTCTTAGATAAGAGAAACGGCAGGTCTGTCATTAGCCTTGGGTTGTTATATCTGATACGCAGATGTGGTATGACATGCTTGGCTCTCTAGAGTTCTAGAACCGACCGAGAGGACGGATTGGGTAAACAAGTCCGTGGATGTCATCTAGGAATGCTCAGTTACATAGATGGTGTCGATTTGCAAATCAGACTCAGAAGTATCCAGGAACCCTTCAACACATTTTTAAGTGAAAGGAGAATATACAACCATGTATACTGTAGTCTCCAATTTTGAGAAAAGAAGAGAATGCTTGGATGAAATGTACCGCAGTGAAAATGACCATTAGCTTTCTTATACAACAATGCGCCAACTATCTTGTCTTGTTTTAAGCTAGTCACGAAACCAACCGGACAAGAATAAATCTCACACCACACATGGCATAATCAGCCCGTGCATCCGGACAAGCTTTTTCCGCAGGGAATCATCTCTCTTCCGGATGTCACATCGCCTTGGTGTGTGGGTGCTCAGTCAGCGGTAGTAATCTCCGTTGGGGACCGTGACACTTGCGTCGATGCTATTGCTTGTTTCGACCTACGATAACATTAAGCTTTTCTTGGAATTGAAATAAGGTAGTGCTCTGGAATGGTGGGATGCCGGACTTGGAGAGTGGGTATGTGGGTTTGAAGGTGGCGAGGCTGCTGGCCACCAGGGTGCACGGACATGGGAGCGACTATAGCGTTTTATCCAAATCTGAGATGGTGAAGGACTTCATTTAGTAGACCTTGGTCGGCAGGTTTCGTTTAGAGATAGGATGTTTTTAATAACGCTATTTGTATCTTTCGTGAAGGTGTACTATACAAATATCTCATAATTCGCCTGCGCCGCTTGAACTCATCATGCCCGAAGGAAGACATACATGATAACCAAAAATAGCATATCGAAAGCCATAAACTTACCGCAATTGTGTTTCTAAATGCCGCAAGAACAGGAAGGGTGTCAAACGAGTCCCGAAAGGTACTCGGTACTCGCATACCCAAAGGGAGCTGGACAACACGCAGGAATGAAAGGCATTAGATAATGATAGCATACAGTGTGGCCTTTGAAACTCAACAGAATATCTTGAATCCCTCGCAAGAACGTACGCCACAGTATGGTCAGATGAGTATTTGGGAGATGTTGATATGCACCACTCATGTTCAGTTCTCAGATCGGTTTGCTGAAAATCGAAGAGGCATCATAGATCCGTATCAATAACAAGGTAAGAAATTTGGTTTGAGGCTCCGCAATGACCGTACTGCATGTTGTCACGCCCGAGGACAATTTACGGGGCGACTAAGCAGATTTAGGCCCCTGCAATTCTTCTCAGACGTGCAAACATGTGGTATGTGTCTGCACTGCTTTAACATGGTAAGTGTTTCTGGGGCGTGCATGTGCTGGGATTGAGCATTCTTTTACTTTGTTTCTCAGTGCTCGATTTTCCACGGCATAATGTCCACCCTTCCAGCTATGTGTCAGCTTTTCTAAGAGCCTTGGGAATCTCCGCGGTTTTATGTAGAGTCCAACAGTGTTGGCTTTGTTGACATCCTCAGTGGGAGGAAACTGAGTCTCGAGGGCTTTTCCGAGGGGAACAATAAGGTTGTTGGACTAACCTATTGCGTAGCACGGTGCTCCTGCAAACTCTCTGACGCAAGTTCTTGTGAGGCATTGGGCAACTCTGTATTGGAAATCGGCATCTAACTTTTAATAGAATGTTTTGTGCACATGGAACATGTCAGAGTCCGCAGTGTTTCGTTTCGAATGCCTTAGGAATACTCGCAGGATGAGCAAATGAAGGAAAGGGTGCAATCCAAGCGAAGCTTCTTCTGGGCCGTCGCCGGTGATGAGGTCGATGACAGATCCAAGCGAGATGGAGACGCTGGCGTGATGATGGTGTTGAGCAAAATGATCTTCACCTGGATCGGAGTTCCGAGACGTCGTTAGCCGAGGTCACGTGTAGTCGCACTTGAATCCTATTGCTGCTGATTCTCCACCTCAACAAGGCTTGTGGCTCAAGCATATCTCGAGTTCCAACCGGACATGGAATACCCTATTTTCTTCGTGTGGGGTCTTATGACTCGCCACCGGACAAACCTCCATTAGTTTACGCGGTACGAGGTCGTAACCGCCCCTGATTGGACCGCCCGCTGCAGAGCGATTTTGCAAGCCCGCAGAGCCGACTGAGGGTGAAACACTCTCGCGCGCCAATAGTGATGGCAATCCCCTGTGCGCCTCTTTTCCGCTCCAAAATGGCCCAGACTACGGGAGACATACATCTCAACCAATGTAAGGGCTCATCACAGACGCAGATACCTAAGAACATTCAGTGTAAGTGTTTGAGTTTTACTTGACAACATCTGACTTCTGTCATCCGCCTCCCCGGTTCGGCACTCCAGCTCGTTTATTCGTTCATGCCTGGCATGATACCAACGCCGGTGTCACATTATACAATCTAGTATTCCAGGGCTGCGGTCAAGCGGACAGTCCAGAGCGACGTTCATCGAAGTCTCAGGCGCCCTTGCACGCTCTCGACCTGCTGGTGGAAGCATCCGAGAAAGTGCCGCCCAAGCCACACTCACTAAGCCCAAAAAGGCTACTAGCTGTGGCACAGCTGAACGACCCGACAACGACGGCGTTCCCGTGCCTAATTTGGTGAATGTGATGAGCCGTCGGGTTTGAGCGAATCGTATAATCGCCTAGGCCGTGGAATACGCATTTCGTGAACTTGCTCAAGGCTACCAGCCTACCAGAGCGCACAGCCGGGATGCTCATCTGGATCAGAGTCGAGGCTCGTTTGAACCATCAGGATTCAGCTTCGGTGGCGCTGATGCTTCGTAAAGGCAGCGTGGGGTTCTTCGGACTCCCGGGCCCTACTGTAGCGACATCTGTGCTCGGCGAGTCGTCTCCTCGTCCTTGGTAGCTGTCAGTCGTCACGCCGCTGACTGAGGAGACCCTCTGATCCTCTGCAACCTTGCCCTTCCCGCGCGCAAGACATGAGTTCCCTCGGGGGAGAATCCTGCATGGCGTGCCAGCGCACAAAGTCTCTCCCGGAAACGGAAGTCAGCATGAACTCTGTCTGGTCTGGGTCGCTGATCTCTTGAACAAAGTGTTGCGGCTCTGAGGAAATGAGGCAATTCGCAACTGGTCACGATTGGACGTAGGTTGATTGCAGGCGAAGACGCTCCCTTACGCCCGCTCGCCGCGCCACGCCATTTCACATCAACTGATACTGATGATGCCGGATAAAAGCCATTATGCCTTGACGGGGCATATAGGAGGTGGAGCGGTTGCGTGGATGTATATTAGGACTAATTTTGGCTTAGTTTCGTTTCACCGATGCACCCCTCTCCTAAGCATTTTTGCAATCTGACGGACAGCCGCCAGGCACCAGATCCACCATGCACTCACCCCTGCTAGTGCCCGTCCCCTTCACCCTCCTATCACGCACCGTGCCCGACTAGGTTGCAGTGGCCTGTTTGCGCCTCGCAGTTTGTGGTGCATAAAGGGCTGCCCGCCTGCCGCCTCTGTTCCCTCTTCCCCGGTAGAAGGCTTGCCTCTCCAGACACTCATTTTTGGTTTACCGTACTTGCTACGCATACATACATACATTCCTTCACTGTACTTGCTGAGCATACATTCCTTCTCTCACACTCACTCTCTCCTTTCAATCCACTCACTTCAGCACGCACACTACCCTTTTCCACCAACTCACTTCACTATCAAAATGGTTGCCGGTACTTCCTTCATTGCTGCTAGCAGCTTGTTCGCCATGGCCTTTGCTGCACCCATCGCCCGCAGCAATGCTAAGGCTGCCCGTTCCCCGGTGGAACGACGCGCTACCTACACCGTCTTCAGCGGTGATGGATCTACTGAGAAAGGTTGGCCCACCGAGTCGAGCTGGATGTCCTTCGAGGACCTTTGGTAAGTGCAATGAGTGCATATGGGGTTCGCAAATACTGAACGTGGTGGTAGGACTGCCAACTTGCCGGTCATCTCCATTTCCTGCGGCCAATTCGGCGTACCTGAGAACAGCCAAGACGAAATCGCCTCTATCAAGAAGGGCCTTGCAGCCGCGTCCGCGGAGTCTGGTGTGAGCGAAAGCTACCTTCTCGCCATCATGATGCAAGAGAGCAAAGGATGCGTCCGCGCACCAACGACCAACTACGGCGTCCGCAACCCAGGCCTTTTCCAGGACTACAACGGCGTCGCCTCGTGCAATGATGGCACTGTGATCAACCCTTGCCCTGATGCCACCATCGCCAAGATGATTAGTGAGGGAGCTGGTATCGGCATGCAGGTTGGCCTGTCCATCGGAATCGCTGCCACTGGTACTTCAGACGTCAGCAAGTACTACAAAGCAGCCCGCATCTACAATTCTGGCTCGATCGATGCATCTGGTAACCTCGGCAAGGGTATCGCTACTCACTGCTACGTTTCTGACATCGCCAACCGTCTGCTCGGCTGGACTACCGAAACCTCGAGCTGCAACGAGAACACCATTGGCACGATGGATGGCGGCGCTGCCTACACTCCATCCAATCCCTCTACTCCAGTTGCCTCTTCAGCTCCGGTCGCTTCCTCAGCTCCGGTTGCTTCCTCAGCTCCAGTTGCTTCCTCAACCCCGGTTGCCTCCTCTACTCCTCCCACCCCAGTCTCTTCCTCTGCACCCTCTGCCACCGTTGCACCAGCTAACCCAGAGGCTGCTGCTCCTTCCGAGACCACAACTCCCGAGACTACACCTGTTACCGCCGACAAGTACCCGAGCGCTGTGTCAAACTGCAAGAGCTGGTACGAGGTCAAAGCTGGTGACAACTGCATCTCTACTGGCGTAGATATGGCAACTCTCACCAAGCTCAATGCTGGACTCGACTCTAACTGCAGTAACCTGTGGCTCGGCTACTCTTATTGTATTGCAGCTTGATTGCTGCAGTGGCGGACAATTCCATTGCGCTAGAATATACCCGGGGTGGCGCATGGTTAGCGACTTTTGGTGGAGTGTGTAGCTATATTTCCAGGGGGCTTTGCTGGACATTTTATTTCTCTTCTACCCATACATTGTGTTGGCATATTTTTTTTCTTTTACATTTCGGTACTGTCTATTGCATTACGCTGGTCATGACACTAGTTAAGCATGGGGTGGATCTGGGAACTGATCCTGGGACGACAAAATTCAAAAAAAAGTTTGAATCATCTCCTTGTGCCACTGTCATCTTGATGTTTGAGAAGGATCTGTGCCTCAGCACAGACTTGAGCCTTGCCCAGACTTGGGAATCCCACCCGGACGAGCTGGGGCTCTGGGGTACTCATCCTTTGGCGCTGGCCTCATGGTCAGCCTCGCACTGCAGCAGCCAACCATTTCGCAGAAGCGCTGCAAAGAAAACTCTAGGTCTCACTTTACTCAAAAGATGCTGCATTTCAACATTATCTCACATAGGATAAAAATGTCGAACAGAGTGTCTGTGCCGCGCCGCGCAGGCACGCAGGTCCTTGCTGATCCAAAGAAGGAAAGTCACAACGTTGCCACTCTCTAGGTTCGTTCATGGTGAAACATGTTTGCTAGGCGCTAGACAAAGGTACGAAGCGGACGCGCACTCTCCGAGAGAGGGCTAAGGAAAATTTTCGTTTCGTTCGCTCGTTTGTTCGTTCAGGTGGTGTTGTTTCCACGCTTGCTTCGAAAAAAGGGTGCGCGGTCGTGTTTTCGCTTTGCGATGTGCCGGCGCTATTTCAGGTTGATGTGTCTCGTGTAAAGTGCGGGGAGGTCGTACCTACGCAGGCGCTGGATCGGACCTGACCTGCAGCGTGCATTTGCATGCAGGGATGTTGTCTATTTCTTACACTCCTGCCTTATCGATACGGTATCGATTGATTACCGCTGCAGCTGAGTTGACGATGTGCGTTCAGGGGTTACGAGAAGACGGAAGTGCCGAGGGGAAGGTGTGGCGGAGTTGCGCCACAGCTACGGTGGCGGATGAGTAAGGGGCTATGTGGCGTGCGGCACGAGCTTTTGTGGAACATGTTCATGCGCTAGGGTTGGTGGGGAGGAGAGGGGACGCGCGAGGAGAGAGAGGACGCTGGGAGAAGAGGGGATGCGAGGAAGAGGAGGGATGCAAGGAGGAGAAGGGATCTGAGGATGAGAGGGGATCTGAGGATGAGAGGGGATCCGAGGAAGCCGGAATGGTATAAGATCGCCTCCATTAACTTTTAACAATTGATGTTCTGTATTCAAGGGGAAATTTGATGTTGGCAGAAAATTAAAGGACATGATATTACTGCCTCTTGTGTCGCGAAATAACCGTTTAGGAAGTCTGTGCAGCCACACCACAACAACGCGACAGAGTATCTCTACACATCCAATTCTGCACCTAATTTAGATAGTCTCTTGGTATTTTATAACACCAGATCGTGTAAATAACATGAAAATAATTGTTTCGTGATATTTGTATGGGAGTTGCATATTTAGTGTGATGGTCTTATTCCGCGACTGCTTCCTTCATTGCTTGAGTGTTCCCCTCGGCTCCCTTTTTTCCTTGTTTTCTTTTCTTCTTCGTTTTCTTTTCTTCGTTTTGTGTTTAATTCGAAACCTTCTGGTCAATGCACTTTTTTGCTGTTTGTCTAGGAGATTCGGTGTCGTATCTTTAGTATAAAACACTGCAGTACTTAAATCCACCATGCATGCAGATATTCAACGCTAGGTCTCCCTAGTTTGCGACATTTGTACTCACACGCAGAATGCATCACTTTAAAGAATTGCAGAAATTGGGAAAGTGCACTTTTGATTTGCTAGCTACCCAACGCTGTATCCTGCCTTGCTAGATTACAGTAGAAAGCATGGGGAATATTGTTTCCAGGTCGATTGAGAAGTCCTAGGCAGGCCAAAAAAGAAACGGGAAATAGATAGCAGACATAAGTCATAGATGTGCTGAAGATGTAAACTCCGACATGAGAATGGAAGCAAGACAATGGATGTACACAAAGGGATAGATATGGGTAGGGGTAAAGATAAAGGGAACAGGATATAGTGACGTGGGAATGGGAAAAGCGTAGGTTAACCGGGGACCCGGACGCAGAACCTTTTCCAACGCCAGAACCTTTATCAGAGGAAAGGAGTTTTCTTCATCTGTGGGTGGAAGGGCTGAATCCCACAGCGGTTCATTTGTCCAACCGCTAGCATCCTAGATTATACTTCTGAGTGCAACAGTGGAACCTCTTTCGCTCGAACTAAATCGTGAAATCTATGATTGAGAAATTCGCGTGAGATTAAGATATAAATCGGGTTACGACTCTGCAGCTAGACCAGCAGCTCGTAGAGCTCGCGGTTCCAGTGCACGCTCTGGAGGTACTCTCACCAGAGCTTCAGTCCATTTAGATCATCTGCATCGGCCTGTTTTCACATTGTCAGCATCCTTTTCCTTTTCCACGGCTTGTAGATATCCACCTACTGCGTCAAAGGCTAGAGATTGAAGTCCTTCTTGATCAAATTGGTTTTGAGCTCGGCATCCTTCTCCCATTCCTTTAGCTTCCATACATAGGCTTTGACGTCCCGCTTGAATTTTTCATCCAACTTGGCCTCCTCATCCGGCACTACCGAGTCTTTCACCCTGCGACCCAAAAAGGCGGCCTTCGTACACCGGTTTCGTCCAGAAATGCTTCATCAGCTCTTCAGTGACCCACTCCAGACGCCCGACAGCGCTCAGCTCCTCAGCCTAGTACTCCTTGACCGCGAGCGGAAGTGCTTGGCACGCACTCGACCATGCACTCGTAGTTGAGCTTATCGCTCCACCGCGTCTGACTTTAGTTCCCGAAGTACACATAGCAATTGCGACTGGCAGTGTCGGGGGTCATGATGAACATGGAGACATTCTCCAAGGACTTGCCATCAACGTCGTGGTCGAAGACTTCTTCGGGGGTTTTGTTGAAGAAGGGAGCTAGCTTGGCGCCATGCTCACCGGCTTTCTTGCTTTAGGAGATACGGCTCGTAGCGCGTGTCAAGGGTGTAGTAGGTGCAGTTTGCAAAAGATGTACGGGCTGGTGGAGGTCTCGACGAAGTTCAAACCGGGATACCAGGTGATACCGCCGAAGATGTTGCGGAGGAAGTCAGCGGAGAAGGTCACCATCTGCGTAGTAGGCGGAATGAAGCTTGCGGCAGTTTGGTGTAGAGGTTGAAGTCCCTGGATGTAGAGAGGCGTCCAGCCTTTGCCAAAAGTGATATGGTAGGTTCTTTGATGGAATTCTTCGGTACATCGGGTTAGAAGGTGGTAGTGGCGGAGGATAGCGGAGTGACCTCTGCAATTGGGATCTGGGCGCGAACGAGTTCGGGCCTCAGTGTCGTTAGCAGGGCGGCGAGAACGGCACAAAACAATAATCAGAGGCAATAGAGGTTATCAAGAAGCGTAGGACGATTGGTCAACGTTGCCGTCGGTGACGAGGGGATTGTTCGCATCCTTGGGGCGCTGCTGTCACTTGATGCATTCGAGGATCTAAGAACACTTGAGAATGTTAGAGCTGTAATAGATCATGAAGTTGTATGCATACTTACCTTTTCGAGATAGCAATGCGATGCTGAGAAGGAGCAAACCTATTGCCCTGCTCAGACTTCTGCGAGCTATTCACTGGAGAAGAGCCGTTGCCTTGCTCGACGGCTTGCTTACCCCTCAGATGTGGCGGTATGGAGACGGAGCCCGAAGCATCCCTCAAGTGCGGTGGCACAAAGAATTGCTGGGAGTCAGAGTGACTTCCCTCGAGCTGGTAGTTGCAGTGGCTTTGCCGTTCTTCTACTTGTCATTGTCTACCCGAAGTAACCTTCAGCGTTTCCACCTTGAGCTGGTCCAGCTTCCTGCAGAAGTCCTCGAATTTCTCTGTTGGAGCTTTAACCTGGTGTTGAAACAAGCTACCTCGACAGACCATCGGCCCCTCTTCATTGTCTCAATTGCGGAGTAAAGCCCAATGTAAAGGGCCTTAAGATCCTCAACATCGGTACGTAGATCGGACTGCGAGCACTCTAGGCCTTGGACTCTCTCCTCTATCATGTGTATATGAGATGGTGAGCTCATCTGGCCCATATTAGGATGATGCATTGCGCCGTTGTGGGGTTGGCTCTGTCGGACTATATATATATCACGTGAATATGGTCATAGCTTTTTCTCTACCGAGATACATCCAGGACGCCTACGTATCGAGAGACACGACATATGATATCGTACATTTTATCTTCAATCCAACAGTTATGAACCCGGCTCGAGCATACTAACAAAATATATCAAAAACACAATTTTATAAATAAAATTCGACTAGAACGGTGTCGAAGCGGACGCTGTACTCCGAGTGGTAGAAATATCGTCACTTCATGCGAATCAGCAATCACAACAACAATCATCGATCGCGTCCTCTCCAAACCGATACCCATAAGAAACAATTCCAACACACGACTTAGCACGAAGCAATCAATTGATCGAAAATGAACGTCCTAGCCTTCAATCCAAGTAAATCATCGTCGTTGCAACGTGTCATCCTGGCATCTCAGCTCAAGAACGAAAGGTACCTCACAAGACAGAGAACACCTTATACAATTATCGACATAGACGAAAAAGCTCCAACGAACCCCTCACGCAATGCCTACGCAACGAAGCGAGCCGGAGGCGGTGTCGTTATAGCAGCAAACAACATTGAAGTTACAAGCCTCGTAATGCGAATGAGTACAATACTCGATGCCGGAGCGGACATTCATGTGAGGAACAACCTCAAGAACTTCAAGTTCACAAGGCCCGCAGACGACGAATACCTGCAAACGGGTGACTCCCTCGTAAAAATCGAGTCATACGGAGAATACATTATTGAGGCACAACGCGAAGGCGGCAATGGGGAGACAATAACCCTACGCATCAGAGAAGTAGCGTATATCCCATCGTTCTTTACGAACCTCATTAGCCTTTCAAGGCTTGAATACAACGGGTACGCTTGGGACTCAGGGAAGCGGATTATCTACAATATGGAAACGAACCAGGTACTTTGCCACACGCCCAAAGCTGGCGGTCACTACTTTATGGAAATCCTACCTGCAGATAGACACCCTCGGAACGAATCTGATACCCACACCATAATGACATCCACAAGAATGGAAGACATACCCGTCGATATGACCGAACCATCTGAACAGGAGAGAAAGCGAAGGGCACAAATGAGATACAAAGAACTGAGACTATCAAAGCCAGTTGACAAAACTTCGTACGAAATTGACCTATGGCTAACGCTATGGCGTAACGCAGTCTACGAGGCCACGCAATGCGACCTCCCAGAAGCCCTCGGATCAAACCCGCAGGAAGATCTGACCCTCGCCATACGAGGAGTAAGCACGGAGTGTTACGTACAACTAGTAGGCATGACTGTAGCGAGACAAGCTAATCAAGAAGTTGCAGTAACTCTTGAATTCATGATAGACTACATCAAAAAATTTATGAATGCTGTCGTCTCTTCGAAAAAGACCAGCACCGTACACAACGCGGCGTCTGCGACCACAAACGCTGCCGAAACGTCTACATTTCGCGGGCGCACCCCTTACCAAGGAGGCAACAAACGCCTGAGGAAGCGGCGAGCAGGGCAACAGAAGTGGTAGCAGGTTTGATTCAACAGGACGACCTTGCTTATGCGGACTAATCTACCCATATGATAAATGCTACTTCATCTGCCCCGATTAGGCACCGGCACCGGCAGCGGAGCGGACACCTGCAAGACATGTTAGCATAAGCTCGAGACAACGACAAGACACCCACGCATAAGCTCGAGACAACGACAAGACACCCACTCACAGGTGCGCGACCACCCTCGGAATCATCGACATCGTCACCAGACACAGCCTTGGGCTACTTCTGACAAGCCTCGTGGTGAGAATGGCGTGGTGGTGTGGAGGTGGTGTGCAAACGGATTGTGATGTTTACTTGTCATTGATAAAAAAAACTTTCTGATATTTTGCTTCATCAACATCACACTTCGCCCTCTTTCTGCGATTCTTTCGCGACTCTTTTGCACGTCTTTCAGCTTCAATGGCTCATACTCGACATTCTCGCCGCCTGCAGGGTGAGAACAGTCGCAGCGGTGCCGATCCAGGTCCGTCCTCGTTTGATTTCTTTTACCTTACAATTTCGGCGAAGAAACGGCACAGTTTCAGGCCACATTCGGAACTACAATTTTAATTTCTACGAAATAAGGACTAACGTATTCGATAAGCGAGTGACGCAGACAAGCGAGCGACGCACTCAACAACAAAACGCGACGCGTCAACTTTCAACTGCTATAACTCAACCACCTCACATGCAATCAATCCAAAACGAAGGCAGGATGG
The DNA here is from genome assembly GCA_001599595.1 of Beverwykella pulmonaria. NCBI lineage: Eukaryota > Fungi > Ascomycota > Dothideomycetes > Pleosporales > Melanommataceae > Beverwykella > Beverwykella pulmonaria. Next base: position 1,507,870 of record BCHH01000009.1, on the reverse strand, counting down.
CCCTAGCTATCTTGGCTATCAATAAAAATCAAATCAAAAGTGTGCGACAAGCTGCAGCAATATACAATGTCCCCGAACCTACGCTAAGACGACGAAGCGCTGGTACACCTGCACAACGCGATTGTGAGCCCAATTCAAAGAAGCTCACTAAGACTGAGGAAACCGTTATTATTCAACACATACTTGACCTGGATTCCCAAGGATTTGCGCCTAGACTATGCGAGGTGCGAGATATGGCCAACAAACTACTTGCTAAGCGCGCTGCTGGCAAGGTTGGCATTAAGTGGCCAGAGAACTTTGTTAAGCGCACCCCAGAGCTTAAAACACAATTCAATCGAAAGTACAATCGCCAGAGAGCTCTATGCGAAGATCTAGAGATTATTGCGCTGTAGTTTGAGCTTGTACGCAACACAAAGGCAAAGTACAGCATCCAAGATCAAGACACCTACAACTTTAATAAAACTGGCAACCAGATAGGCGTTATCTCAACAGGAAAAGTTGTTACAGGCTCTAAGAGACGCAATCAGCCAAAAGCTGTACAACCTGGCGATCACAAATAGGCCATAGTAATCTACAGAATCAACGCGTGTGGATGGGCAATTCCACCGTTTATTATTCTTGCAGGCGTATATCATCTCTCAGCATGGTATGAGGGTGATGATATACTACTAGACTAGCCTATATTAGTAAGCGACAACGGCTGGACAACCAATAAGCTTAGTATTAAGTGGTTAAAGCACTTTAACAAGCACACAAAGGATTGTACAGTAGGCACGCATCGCCTGCTAATTTTAGATGGCCATAAGAGCCACCTCTTACAAGGATTTAAAGATATCTGCAAGGAAGACAATATTGTTACGCTCTGTATGCCGTCGCACGCATCACACCTGCTACAACTACTTGACGTAGGCTGCTTTGGACCTTATAAGAAGGCGTACAGGCATAAGGTTGAGAGCTTGGTGCGCGACCACATCCACCACATTACAAAGCTTAAGTTTCTTCCAGCCTTTAAAGCAGCCTTTTACAAGTCTATTACAAAGGATAATATCTGTGCAAGCTTTTGAGCAGCAGGCCTAGTACCATTTAACCTAGAGGCTGTACTCTTAAAGCTTGATGTTAGGCTTCAGACGCCGTCTTCTCCTACACCAGAGGTCACCAAATAGGAATCTAAAACACCAAGCAACGCTGCTGAGCTAGGAGCTCAATCAACCTTAATTCGCAACCAGATTCAAAGGCATTAGAATAGCTCTCCTACTCCTATTCTTGCGTCGCTTGATCAGCTTGCTTGGGGCGCTGAGATTATGATACATTTAGGCGTGTTACTACGCGATCAAGTTGCTCGCCTTCAGAAGGCAAATGAAGCTGCAACAAAGCGCAGAGCGCGCAAAAAAAAGCGGATACAGAAGCAAGGGACCCTTACAAAGGCAGAAGGCGCTGATATAATCGCTCAAAAGGACGTTAATAAACAACTTGAAGTCGAAATGCGTCAAGGCAGGGCACGCGCAGATGGGGGCGCGCAGCAGCAGTCGCGCTGTAGCCGCTGCAAAGAAGCAGGACACAATATTCGCACATGCCAGAAAGATGTAGAAATAACTTTAGATTAATTCCCACGTTGTATATTGTTTCTATCACTTTGCGTTGTGGAGTTATTGTACTGTACAGTCGATGAAAGTTGTTAGGGTGCGTCACTCGCTTGTCTGCGTCACTCGCTTATCGAATACGTTATACATATACATATATATATAACATGAATATGGTCATAGCTTGTTCTCTACAGGGATACATCTGGGACGCCTACGTATCGAGAGACACGACATATAATATCATACATTTTATCTTCAATCCAACATGCTCTGGTGAAAGAAAGATCCGTTGGCATTTAAGCCTTTCTTTGAAGATCGGGATTCACCGACCGCTGGGTTCAGGTGGAGGCCTGAGTAGAATGGGTCGAGATAAAGAAAGCAAAATAAGGCAAAGGTGAGAAGGCACGAACTAGTTCGAGATGTACTCCGACCAGTAGCTTGGAGGGTAAGAACATCGGCTTTGTTGAGTAGACGTAGAAGCTGACTGAGAATCAGAAGATTTATGCAAAGACGAAAGTCATGAGAGCGTTGGTGGGTTGGAGAAAGTTGGTGGAAGTGTGAGAGTGGAAGGATTAGGAGATGAAGTGGAGGATTAGTTTATATAAGCATTAGCTCCGGAGTCTTGGGGATGCGGCCTATCACAGGTAAGGTGAGAGAGATAGAGATCTTGGGATTCTCCAGGCGAGCAGTTGATAGATGTGGGCAGAAGGAACAAGGCTAAGGATACACGTACCGAAGTGGGGTGATCTGTAGCAGGAGGTAGCTGTGGTGTGAAGTACAAGCTGGGAAGGTTCTAGAAGAGTCAAGTATGTCGAAAAGCGGTGGAGGGAAGAGATAACGTTGTAGAGGAAAGGGTGAAGGATTGAGTACTACAATGGTAGATTTATAGAGACAGCAAAGGCTGCTGGAGAGAGACGACTTGACTGTGGCCTGAAACAGCGGCGTGCCTTTCAAGGTGGAAAGGCGCTGGAGAAGTGAGAGAGATGTCTTATAGACAATTTGATAGACGGCAGCTAGAGGTTCAAGAAATGAAGCAGGCTGCCATGTACATTAGCTGTGAGGTTGGTGACAGACGAAGATGCACTAAACAATGTTTGATGGCGAGCCCTGTTTAGATCAAACCAGAAGCCGGTACAGCATTGGAGAATAGTATCAGTGACGTAATCTCTGGTGTTGTGGTCCTCGAGTGCACAATTTAGATATACCTGCAGAGTTCAGAGCGGCCGGGTTGATGGTACCTGCTCATACATGCAGGCTCCTTGCCCCTTGCAATCCAAACTGAAGCAACTCCTAATGTATGACGCGATTGTAGGGTTTAAAATGAGACACAACGACTAATCCATAATATGCTTTGGACACAGTTACACTAAATTGGCCCGTCTACCTATGGTCGCAGGTCATGACGTTTGTCCTCGGCAACTGAGCCGTAACATTTGCGGATGACGTGGAAGGAAGTGAGAATATGAGCATCTGCTGTAGGCATAACGAGATAAAGACTGCTTTTGGATCTGCGGAAAGACCCCAAAGAAGAACAGACTGCAGATGGCGGCGATAGTTTGAAAGGCAGAAGGAAATGTATATACCAAGAATAAGATTTGGCTAACACTGCAAGCTGGACGAGTCTCGGCTCGGTCGGATGAAGCGCACACGTACTAGATGAGCCGATATTCGCCATCTCGCGTCGAATCCACTCTTCGACATCTCATCTGCTCTTTTTAGCCTTGATAAGACCGATTGTCGACGGTTCCGTCCTCTCCTATTTTGCGATGGCACCCGGCCGCAGCTATAAGTGTTCAGAGATGGGAGCATTTGGCAGTAAGCGCGGCTCGCCACCATGGCTTCTCCAACTATCCCAGACGGTAGGAGAGACTCCATTGCGATGCCAATGCACTGCAAGAAGCGACTCGAGATGCCCCGGACGAGAGACGAGATAATGGACTGTTGTTTTAGCCCGGAATAAGGCGAAACAGTTCTTCCGCGCTTCTGGCGTCCCCCTTGGACCCCGAGAAACGTCATTTGGCAGCCCCGGGCTGGGGCCCGAGCGCAACGCTTTTCGCACTCGACCGACCGACTCACCGCAGATGATCGCGAGCTCGAATGTAGACCCTCCTCTTGCCTACGACACCGGCTCGACCTTGCTGCCTCGCGTCCGAGGGGCTAGCATTTATTGTATTTCCTTCTTATACCTCTCGTTCTTTTCTTACCGCGCGATGCCTCCCGCGAAGCGCACACAGGAGGATGCTCTGACCCTCAAAGAGAAGCTCCACTCGCTGCAGGGAACCACCGCGCGCGGCCGGCGCAATGGAGCGACGAACCTTGCAAACGGCAGTAATCTGAAGGAAGTCATGTCCTCGACTGCGGACAATGCCTCTACCAACAGCGGCCAGAACGACCACAGCAGCACCTCAGGAGTGAGTCGCCGGTCAGCATGCTGCCACTTCGCCCACTGACGCCTGACTGCCCTTCACAGATGTCATGGTCGAAACAGGATAGATCGCTCCTCCAAGGCTACCGACGGGCCTACCGCCTCGACACTCCCTCGGCGTTCAAGAAGCCGCTTAGCCACGTTGTGCTCGGCAACGGCATCGGTCGCTTCTCACCCACAATGGCACGGCCGAAGGCGAAGAGGAGAGTCCAAAAGGATCAGCTGGCTCTGACCGTGAGGAAGAACTTCAACGCCCTGGGAGTCAACGAGACGGACGTCATCCGGGATCTGCTGTACAAAGTGAAAAACCAAGGTACAACAAACCCGCTGGGCTGGCCGGGTGGAATGGCTGCTGACACGCATACAGACAAAGAGTTCCGAGTACGATTCGCGCCGCAACGAAGATGAAATCAATTCCCGCATATACGTAGCGACAGCACTTTCGGAGTTCTCCACGCCGGTACCCGGCTACGGATTGGCATTGAATAACCATGCTACATCGTAATGAGCATGTATATGGGCATTGGACAGGGCGTTTTTTTGGTATACTAGTGACTTTGAATGGGAAAGAAATTCTTGATTAGAGGGTGGTCATACCTGATTTGAAGTTGGGAGGGAAGTCCGATGAATGTAACTCAAAAAGAATAGTCACGATTGGGAAACACGTCCTGGGTATACACATTGTTCTATATAATCGCTATATGGTATTGGGCATCCTCATCTTTGGCGTCTTTCCTGCGTTTCGGCACATATTTTTATCCTCGGAAGCGCTGTGCCGCAAAAGAGTCTCAGCCTGATCCGACGCGGGTATAGCTGAAGGAATCCTCAAAACGCGCACATTTTGGTTTTCTGGTACATCGCAAGCAATAAACTCCACGTTCCATGTCAGTCTCCTTTCACAAAAGGTTTGAAAACGCGGTCGACATGGCCAGCTATTTCGAGAATTTTCCACGCGCGTGCCGAGGCCAACCCAGAATGACATCGCGCGCCCGCGAATTCGAAGAGGTCCGTGCGGGGAAAGTTTTGGACTTGGCTGCATACGAAATTCACCATTTTGTCTTGTTCATCAAGAATCCCCCGCACAGCATCACCGCACTCAATCTGACAGTTCAAGATGAGCATCGCTGCTCCTACATTGCCCTTGAAGGCGCTTATACCCGCACGAAATGTCTTCGTTGCACGGGTCTGCCAGCGACGGGGCATATCATCAAGAGCCCAAGTGCGAAGACCGTCTATCTCAACACCACATCGGACACAGCAAAAGTATGCTTCGCAAATACGGGTGAGTGCAGACATCTACGGACACTCGGACTCTCTACTAATTCCTTGCTACTCCAGCCCTTCCACGCAACAGCCCCCACCTTCGCCGTCGCCGATCCTTACGCCACACTAGGAGTGAATAAAAACGCTTCCGCGGCAGATATCAAGAAGGCATACTATGGCCTAGCGAAAAAATACCACCCAGATACCAACAAGGAGCCCACGGCCAAGGACAAATTTTCCGCCGCTCAGGCCGCATACGAGATTCTCTCTGATGCCGAGAAGAAGAAGGCATACGACGCATACGGCGCTGCCGCTTTTGATCCCAGCGGTGGCTTCAATCCTGGGGCAGGTGCAGGTGCAGGTGGACCAGGACCTGGGGGCAACCCTTTTGGCGGAGGCTTTGGAGGCTTTGGCGGATTCGGAGGGGCACCAGGCGGTGGAGGGTTTGCACAAGATATCAATTTTGAGGATTTATTCAACGCTTTTAATGGAGGAGCAGGAAGGAGGGGCAGGGGCAGGAGGAGTTCGCCCTTTGAAGAGCAGATCATGGTCGGAGATAACATCGAGGTGCAGACCAACATCTCCTTCATGGATGCAGCAAAGGGTGTCACCAAAGAAATAAACGTCACACCATTGGTCGAGTGCAAGACCTGCGACGGGAGTGGACTGAAGAAGGGCGCAAAGAGATCGGAATGCAAGAGCTGCGGCGGCACCGGTTCCCGAGTAACGAGTATCGGAGGGTTTCATATGAGCGCAACCTGCTCATCGTGCGGCGGATCTGGAGCATCCATACCCAGGGGATCTTCTTGCGGAAGCTGTGGTGGGGATGGAGCCGTGCACGAGCGCAAAACGATCAAGATCGAGATCCCCGGCGGCGTTGAGGACGGCATGACATTGCGTGTCAACGGAGAAGGAGACGCCCCGCTCACTGGTCAAGTCCAAGGAGCGAACGTTAGAGGCCAAAAAGGAGACCTTCACGTTGTCATCCGCGTTGCTTCCGACCCCAAGTTCAAGAGAGCCGGATCGGATATCTGGCACACGGCTACTATCCCGCTGACTACGGCGATTTTGGGCGGCGAAATCAAGGTCCCGACGCTTGATGGCGAGAGTATGATAAGAGTCCCCACCGGTTCTGGAACGGGGGATCGAGTAACATTGTCGGGGATGGGTATGAAGGTGCTTGGCGGCCGCAGAAATGCAAAGGGCGATCTGAAGGTCGAGTTCAAGGTGCACATGCCAAAGTCTCTCAGCGCCAACCAGAGAACTATCCTAGAGATGCTGGCAGACGAGATGAACGACAAATCCGCGAAACGAATAATGAACATCGGCAAAATGAGTAGTCAGGGATCGCAAGCGGCCCACAACGAACACAAGAATGAGGGTATCTTGAAGTCGGTGTGGCACAACCTTACAGGTCAACACAAGGACTTCGATGGTGAACCGAAGAGCGATGGAAGGGCAAAGACGAAGAAGGAGGATGAACCGAAGAAGGCTTCTGGATCTGGGTCATGATCTACCCTACGAGCAATGAACACGGTGACAGAGGCCATGTACAAACACACACTCATCTCCCACGTATTCTGTACAAAACACATAAACGGTCGATCTTGGCGCACAAAACGGGGCAGGTATGTCTGTTGGAAGCCGTTTGGTTGCATTTGTTTGGCGTCTCTATACTCGCCGTCTTGGGGGGAGGGTTTTTTTTTTCTCTCTGCCGTTTTGGGCATGCATATAGAGGTATCGATAGTCTTAAGGCCTATCTCGACTCAGGCTTGTATATTACCCTGTTTACTCGAGCGCTTACAAAAGCCTCTCACGTGGCCATTTGCGCTTCTGACTGGTCGACTGGCTGCCGCAAGCCTGGGATCACCCTTTGCATAACCGCGAACGTTTAGCGAGTGTGTGACTGAGATGTCAATCGTACAGGGGAAAGGTGAAGGGCTTGGAGGTTTGAAAGCATGGGCGGTTGAAGAAAGGAGTGGTAGCCATTTCGAGGAGGCCTAGATGTTTATGCAACTACGTTTGGTGTTTCCAATATTCGACCTGTGCCTTGCAGATGAGATGAATCGCTGAACCGCCTCTTGCCCCACTTCGACTTCGACTTGCGCTGCTACATTGACCGTTTGCGCCCCTCAACCACCATCGCTCTCATTTCTCCGACTCACAGATATACCCGTCTCTCCTGTGTCTTCTCGATCCTACAGCACGCCACTACCGCGACCCTCTATGCACGCTCCCGAGACACACGTCCGTCGGTGAAGAGCAGCCAGCCGAGTGCGGCCACATCTACCTGCAACGTCATCCCAGGCTGCATGCAGATGAATCTCCCGCCAGCGACAGCACCCGTACCGTAACTGCTATCCCACCTCGCCCCTCTCTTCGCTCGACAGCCCGACCGAACACTTGGCGCGGCCAGCGGCGCGAGCAGCTCCCACATCGTGACCGCGACCAGGCACACAAGCATCCCACCTTCGCTTGCGCTCCAATTGCTGACCACCCGAATCCTGATTAATATCTGCACCTGCATCCTCAACACTGCGAACGTCGACGAGTCTCGGGATATCTGGCTGGCTGGGAGCCCTACCCAGCTGCCTCCACCGCCACCATGACGACCCAGATCCCCATGATCTCGACGCCGCTGAAGCAGACAAACGAGATTGACTGGATCACACCACTCAAGGGCTACATACGGGCGACATATGGCGACGACCCGGAGCGCTACTCGGAGGAATGCGCGACTCTGAATCGGCTACGGCAGGACATGCGGGGTGCGGGCAAGGACAGCGCTGCGGGGAGAGACCTGCTGTATAGGTACTATGGACAACTGGAGCTGCTGGATCTGAGGTTCCCCGTTGATGAGAACCACATCAAGATATCATTTACCTGGTAGGTGGTCTCCAAGTTTACGACGTGGGACGGCAGAATGGGGATCACATTGGGCTAATGGATATACCAGGTTCGACGCGTTCACCCACAAACCTACCTCGCAATACTCCCTCGCATACGAGAAAGCCTCTATAATCTTCAATATTTCTGCCGTTCTCTCCTGCCATGCCGCCCACCAGAACCGTCATGAAGACACCGGGCTCAAGACCGCATACCACTCCTTCCAGGCCTCTGCGGGCATGTTCACATACATCAACGAAAACTTTCTACATGCGCCATCGACAGACTTAAGCAGAGAGACGGTTAAAACGCTGATAGCAATCATGCTAGCGCAGGGCCAGGAGGTGTTTCTAGAGAAGCAGATTGCGGATGGGAAAAAGGTGGGACTGCTGGCCAAGCTGTCAAGTCAGGCTGCGTTTCTCTACACGCAGGCTTCAGAGGGTGCACAGGAGAATGTGACAAAGGCGGTATTCGAAAAGGTCTGGCTGCTGGTTTGTCAGGTAAGTGAATCTAAGAGACGATACTATGGAAGGCATACAGCTAACATCTGGTAGATCAAAGCCAACTACATGGCCTCGGTATCACAGTATTATCAGGCTCTTGCGGATAATGATGCCAATGCACACGGTGTAGCCATCTGCCGACTACAGGTTGCGGAAACCCACGCCAGAGATTCCAACCGAATAGCGAACGCCTTCCCCTCCTCTGTACCCACGAATTCGAACTTAACCGCAGAAGCTGGCACAATTTTACAAGAAATGACGAGGAAACACCTTGCCAACATCCAAGAGAGATTGGTGGAATTTACAAAGGACAACGACTTCATATATCACCAGGGAGTGCCCAACGAAGCTGCTCTAAGCCAGATTCCCAAGCTCCCAGCAGCAAAAGCCATACCAGTCAGCGAGTTGTATCAAGGACAGGATATCCAGAGAATCATTGGCCCAGACATTTTCCAGAAGATTGTGCCCATGGCTGTAACAGAGTCGGCAAGCTTATACGACGAAGAGAAAGCGAAATTGATAAGAGCGGAAAGCGAGAGGGTCGAGGTCGCCAATGACGAGATGGCAGCAAGTTTAGACTACTTAAAACTTCCGGATAGTTTGAATATTCTGAAAGGGGGTATGGATCAGGACATGATGGTCGACGACGACTTCCGGAAATGGTGCGAGGAGTTAGCTGGGCATGCACCGTTCGCGAATGCGTTTGAACAGCTAAACACTGACAAGTCAGAGATCACTACCATGCTCGAAGCAAGCATGAAACAGCTGGACATGGAGGAGAGCGTGTGTGAGAAGATGAGATCAAAGTATGGGGTGGATTGGACACAGCAGCCCAGCTCGCGATTGACTGCCACGCTACGAAGTGATATCAAGAATTATCGAGGAGCGATCGAGGAGGCGAGCACAAGCGATGCACAGCTTTACAGTACGTTTAGGCAATTCGAGTCCGACTTCGATGAAATGCGGTCTGCTGGCGAGACGGATGAAGCAGACGTACTATACCAGAGGGCAATGGTCAAAGCGGGCGCCACCAAGGGCAAGAGTCCGCGACCGGCAGAGGGAAATCTCTTGGATGAAGACTTCATTGACGGGCCAAGCGTCCCGGATCAAATTAACAACGTTGAAGAATTGCTACGGAAGCTGAACCTGATCAAGAGAGAAAGAACGCAGGTGCTCAAGGACCTCAAAGAAAAGGTATGCATGATCACAACCAGCACAACAACGTGCCGCAGACAATAACGAAATGACAGGTTCACTCCGACGACATCTCCAACGTCCTCATTCTCAACAAAAAGTCTATAACAAACCAGGAATCTCAACTCTTCAAAGCCGAACTCGAGAAATTCCGTCCCCACCAGAACCGCATCCTCCAAGCCAACCATAAGCAAGCTTCTATGCTCAAAGAACTCACCCGCACATACTCGGACCTTCTCAAGGACAAGCGTGTGCGCTCAGAACAGAACAAGTACGAAGCATTCTCACGTCAGCGAAATTCGGTTATGTCAAAGTACCGAAGGGTGTATCAAAGTTTCAACGATCTGATCGCGGGCTTGATGCGTGCTCAAGGATTCTATTCTGAGATGAAAGACACGGTGTCGAGCTTGCACAAGAATGTGGAGACTTTCGTCAACAACCGACGGTCGGAGGGCGGACAGCTACTTTCAAACATCGAGCAGAGTAAATCCCAAGGCGCGGATCAGGAACAGCAACGCTTGAAAGAGCTCATGGAAAGGATGTCAATGGAACCCTCAGGCTCCCCAGTGTCGCTCGGAAGCGGTGGGAGGAAAAAGAGCATCCCAGCCCCTCTCTCCTCGGCCACTATGCAACAAGCCGGCTACCCAGCCTCAACAGTGCAAGGCCATCCGGCCTACAACCCCGCCGCCTCCCCTCCCGTCACGCCCCGCTACCCCATAACCGCTCCAGGCCAGCAACAATACATGTCCCCCGGCCAACACCAGTCCTATCAATCCTCAAATGGCTTCCAGCAGCAACAACAGTCCATCCGCCGCGACTCCTACCAAACTCAGCAATATGCCCAACCTCAACAACAAAACGCATACAACCCCAACCAATACGGACCCGTCTCCCCACCCGCACACCAGCAATTCTTCTCCCCGCCGCCAAACCAGCATCCGCAGCAACACCAGCCCTGGGGACAGCCGCCGCAGCAACCATATCAGAGTACGACGCCGCAGCCGGCGACGCAGAGTTTCTTGCCACAGGGTTATGTGCCGCCTCCGCCGCCGCCGGGGCCGCCCCCGAATCAGAATCAGGAGTTTGGTCAGTACGGACAGCCGTACGCGGCGGGGCCCGGGGGTTATGCGCAGGGGCACAGAGCGAGTCAGGGGCAGGGGCAGCAGGGGCAGCAAGGGCAGGATCCGTGGGCGGGGCTAAGTGGGTGGAAATAGTGAGGCAGCAGGAAAGTTTGGTGATTTTGTCAATTCTTTTGGCCTGGTCGTTTGGCAGTTTGTGTGAAGGGTTGTGAGCGTGCGAGGATATTATGGAAAGAGGGAGATGGGCGAATAAAGGGTGGATAGCGGATAGCAGATACTGGATACAGGGCGGGGTGTATTTCGAGACAGGAAAGAATGCGGAATTAAGACGGCATGCACCATATATGGTATTACAAGGCATCCTTGACATTGAAATTATGAGTGCCGAAAGCAGCCTGGTGTTGTCGTTGAGTTCAGCGAGGAAGTGAAGTGAGGTGAATCAAAGGAGAAGGGAAGAGAAGAACGACAATGGATTGGCCGGAGAGAAGAGAGGGGAAAGGGACGTTGGCCTATCGCTCACCGTTGAAACCACGTTCGGCGCTATTATGATGCGTTCTGCTTCGATAGTGAAGTCCTCTGACATAACTAATTATTAGATTGTCGAGCAGAGTCTGCGTTGGAGGAAGAGCACGAGCGAATATATTGACGTGTGATGTACACGCTACGTCCCTTGCGATCTTTAATTCGATTATATAAGAAACTGTTGTACAACTATAGAAATATCTGCGCTAACAAATATCAAGAACGGAACTTTTCCTAGCCTTCCTAGATCCCATGGTTGTACGTATCGTTAATTGCGCGACGAGAAATGGTGGGATCTAACGTGTTTTGGACCGTGGATATCGAGATTGAGGACTCTGAAGAGTGAGCGTGAGTACTGTGAATGGAGGAAGGAGTCGTTCGGTGCGATACGATGCGATACGATGCGATATGATGCGATACGGATACGTTCTTTGGTTTACTCTTCAAGTTAGAGTTGAAGTTCGAGCCGAGTCGAATCGATTGTGCCTTGTGGGAATGGCTTGTCCTTATGCCGTGTTCGCATCGTCAACATCGCTTCTCCGGGTCCGTCCGACACTCGTAAAAGGACTGTCGTCGTAGTTGTTGTACTCATTCAAACCCTTCCCTTATCTAACTTTACTCAACTCTTCCCACATCCCTAGATCACAACCCCTTCTCGGCCAAACCCCTCTCCCTTGTCGTCCCCGCAGCATTTATCTCGCCCCCAATCCCAATCTTCTCCATGCCAATCCTCAAATCCTCATCCGTCGCCAGTAGATTCATAGCCCATGGCACCAACCCCGTCTTATACTTGACCACGAACCTGCGTTCCTGTCCGTCGTCGTCCCACAACTCCCTTTCCTTAGTCCACTCCTTCTCTCCACCTCTCACCCTCCCCCTACCCGACGGATCTCGAATAATGCCCTGCTCGCCCCATCCTTTTTCCGTCGCGGACGAGTCATCCATACTCACAGGTCCTTCTTCGCCGAACCGACGCGTCCGCCGACAGTCATATGGAGGTCCACGACCCAGGTCGGCAGCGCGCTCCCAGCTCGTCTCGCATGAGCGGGCGATGACGCCCGCAGATGCCCAACCGGTACGACGATCGATTTCCAGCAGCCGTGTGATAAGCCAGTCGCGCTGCGCGGGGTCTTGGTACTGAATCCCTGCGAAGAAGAGACTCATTGTAGATTCTATGAGCGCTGCACCAAGAGAAGGAGTCAGTGCTCCTGGGTCTGTAGTCGGGATCTGCATGCCTGCACATATACGGCCGATGAGGATGGCGTAGGGCTGTGTGGCGGGAGCGCACACGCTGGCCGCGACCATGGCTGCGGGTGGCATGGCAGGGTGCGAGCGCAGGAGTAAGATGTTGGAGAGATGGAGGAGTGTCCATAGCACACTGACGCTGTAGCTGCGGTGCATGAGGGTGGGGCCGAAGGGAGTCATATTCCCTCCTAGTGCTGGAGGTTGAAGGTCAGGTGCCAGAGGCGCGAAGGTGTCGGTATTTGCGAGGAAGCGGGCAACAGTTGCATGGGCCTGCGATATGCTATTCCAATCATTTAGGGCGGCTTCGTAAGCAGCAGGGAGGTCGGAGAACTTGGGATGTGGCATGTTGGCGGTTGGCGGAGAGTTCTCGTGGACGAATTCTGGGTTGGCGTAGCTGGCTGGGAGAGGAATAGGTGGTCTTGATGGGGCCATGCCATAGAAATTGGGCATTGAATTTGCAGGAGGTGGACCTGGAGGCCCTTGACTTTGAGGAGGCATAAAACCTGGAGATGGAGGCGGAGGCATTCCAGAATGTGATGATTCTGGAGGTGGGCCCGAGGATGACATTGTCGGCCACCCAGGAGGAGGTGGGCCAACCCATCCCGGCGGAGGACCCATTCCCTGCATGTGTGGAGGAGGGCCCATTGGTGTTGTGGGGGTTTGGGGTAGGCGTATATTTCCTTGCCCTTGAGGTTGTGGTCCTCCCGTACCTCCCATGCTAGGTGGTGGTCCCCCCATTCCTCCCATGCCTGGCATGCCAGGTGTTGGTCTCCATTGGCCACCATTTGCTTCGACTTGTCTGAGCTTGCGTTCGCGGTCTCGAACTGTAAAGTCTGCGATGCGACCGACTAGGAGAATGATGTGATCGTGAGAGCCGAACAGCGCGTCGCCGCGGCCGAGTGGAGCTCGCGGTGGGCAGTCAGACCATTTTCGGTAGGCCATGCTAAAGAGGGTTAGCTGTAAACTAAATATGTGAGGGTAGGATGCAGCCTTATCCACTTACATCAAAGGATTCCCGCTCACAATACTCTGGAAAGCATCATGCCTCGCATACCACCAGTGTAGATCCTGCATTGTCTCATAGCTTCTTAGGTCAAACTTCCCTTGGGCTGCTCTTCTCTTCTCCTGCTTCATGCTTCCCTCCTCAAACACTCTGCCAAAGTCATCATAACTAACCTGCTTTCCAACAATTATACTGACCAAAGACTCATCCGGCGTCATCGCATTCTCCTTGATCTTGTGTTCGAACTGCCTCTGATCGATGAGCATATCGGGATTCTGATATAGAAATTGTTCTTCCTGGGCGGCCTGTTCCGTTTTGAGACAGCGAGCTTCTTGAGTGAGGGACCGAAAGTCGAGTTCGGCAAGAAGGTGGGCGGCTCCAACGAGATGCGTGGACCACTTGACGTGCTCGGCTGTCATGACTTCGTAGAAGGCGAGGAGCAATGATGTTGCAAGGGTTTGAATTGTAAGTCGTTTTTTTGAATTCCCTAGAGAACGACCGAGTCGCTTCAAGGCATAAGCGTAGTGTTTGTACGACGGAGTGACGGAGGCCCTTTGAAGTTTCGCTATGTGGAGACTTGCAAGTGCTAGCATGGCGTGCAAAAGGCCTTGATGGTTCAACGCTTTCAGAGGAAGAATGTCGGTCCATAGACTCTGCAGCGAAAGCGGACTTGGGCTATCGAATATCGATGTTGGATTTCTTGGGTTTCGCTCGTAAATGGATAAACTCGGTCCAGTGACGTGAATGAAGTGGGCAAAAACTCTTGCAGTATTTGGGTTCTTCAGCGGATTTGCAACGTTCTCCGCTTTGTAGTGGGTGAGGATTCCATCGTATATGAAGGTGTCGTAGCGTCGCACAGTGAGCTCGCTCGTGTTCTCGAGATGTATGCGTCGTATGAGGCTGTAGTCCCGGCTCGCTGCCTCCAAATCCTCGTCTCTCCCATCTTCCCGGTCCAGCATCTCCTCGTCCGACTGCACATCCCAGTAGTCGTCGTCCGCGTATTCAACAGCGGCTTCATCGAGGATCTGCGTTGGGCTAACATGGTCGTCACCCCCAAACCCACTCAGGAGAAGTCGGGGCTGGGTATGCTGATTATGGGACACTGCGATGGGTTGTTCTAGAGGTAAAAGGCAATTATCAGCATTGTTCTATCTGGCTGTGGGGCTTCGCCAAAAGGTACCGCTGCCTGACGAGGCAAAGAGGTGAAGTTTACAGCACTATGACGGGGCAGATGAAGACGAGGCATAGTGATATTTTGATGAAAAGATACGTAAAGTCTACAATTGCTGTGCAATCGGACATAAAAAGGGGAGTAATAATAATTAAGGTATCGAGGCGTGCAACTAAATACGGGACATACCGAGAACAGCATGCTGAGGCACATATTTTACATCGGAATCTACATTATGCGAGGGTATCTGGACAGAATGGAAACTGGAATGGTTGAAATCAGCTTGAGAGACTGCCGGCGGCAGAGCATAGGATCCTGCTTGGCTCATATCTACAGGGCCAATGCGCGGCTGCTGATGCTGTATCTGAGTATTGCTACCGTAGCGGTGCAAGGACGGCCTTTGCTCTGCATATTGAGGATATTCCTCAGTGCGCACTGGCGCAGATGAATGTTGATGATATGAAGTTCGCTCCTCCGGGGGGCTGTGTGATACTCGCTGGTGTTGCTGCTGGTATAACAGATGCTCCTGGGATGCCTGCGAGATAGTGGGCTTTTGATCGACGTGAGCATCGTACGAAACGGGAGCTTGCTGGAAGTGATCTTGAGGATAGCGCTGCTCCGTATAGCCCATGTTTGCCTCATGGCCATGTTGTGCTGGGAAAGTTGGATGTACAGGCGAAGGCTGTGGGAAGAAAGAGGTCGCACTTGTTGGTGTGGGCAGCTGGTGATGCGGCGAGTGTAGGGGTTGCTGATGGTGGGGCGAGTGGAGAGGTGGAGGGTAGTTGAGATCGCGAGGATACGGATGGGGTTGGCCCGGGAGTATTTGCGTGTTCAGCTCCAGGCCAGGACCGGTTTCCATATTCGAGAAGTCGAAGTTGGTCAGCGGCCTCGGCCGTATCGACGTCAAGGCGCTATTTGGAGGCTGGGACGACGGGACGCCGCGATATCCAGGATTTCGAGTACCAGGCAGCATAGAGCTGTGGTATGGCAGTTCACTGACGACGCCTGGATGGTTTGGCCAGTCCCCCATGGGCGGCCTGAAGACGACGCGCTGATTGTATCCTTCACACTGCCGTTTGGACTTGATGCAGTTGCCACACGTCGGCCTCTCCTCTCCACACTTGATGCGCCGTTTCCGACACGTGAGGCAGCCGGTCTTGGTCCTCTTCCTCATCTTGGTGTTTGTCGCGGGCCCAGAGCCACTTGCGGTGGGTGACACATCGCCAGTGCCCGAGGACACACCCGGCTTGGTGGATGCCATTTTCAACACAGTACTGGAGTCGAGGGAGGCTGAGCAGGTCTTTTGGGGACACTCGGTGTGAGTGCCAGAAATGAGGAAAGAAGTCTTAGGACGTAGCACGCCAACCGGGGCGCTGGGTCTCCTCTGGGATAAATAGCACGAGGCCGAACTTAGACGGGGTGCTCGAGGATAGGCGCAGCAGATAGTGCAGGGCGGGAAGCAGATGTTCGAATGTAGGCGGGAAATGCAGATCCAGCCAGGAGGGGGGGGAAGCGGCCGCTAGAGAATGGCGATCCGCTGTTGGCAGTGGTAGTTTTGGCGGGGCGTCAACGGTGGAGCTGTCAGATTCGGCGACAGACCCGACGTGTGAAGAGGTGAGGGGACAGCGTCGGCTCCGAGGAACCTTGTGGAATGGTCACGTTGGGCACAGGTGAAGATGCACAGGGAAGGGAGTCCAGATGCACGAGAACCATGTGGAAACAGGCGTCGGTGTGTGATATATGAAAAACAAGGGAGCACGTACCAGAAGTCCCTGGCGCTGAGGAAGCAAATAGGAGGCTCGCAAAAAGCCACTGTCGAGCAGCAGGCCCAAGCAGGCTGCACGCAGAATGATGCCACACCTCAATGAGGCCGACGGCGGCGCTGGAGGGGCTGAAAAGGGTTGAGCGGTCTGGAACGGGCAAGGAGGGCTGCGCGGTTGGGGTTAGAACGGGGAGTATGGGGGTTGTATGATTCACGATAAGCAATTGGCCTGGCTGGCCGTGCAGCATGCAGCAGAGACAGCAGGGCGGGGAGGCAGAGGGCAGAAGAAACATGTTTCCATAGGACAGTGGGTGTGTGCGAGCATCAATTGAGAAGTGAGCCATTGGACCGGGGTGTCCGCTCGGACTGGAGAGAGCCCTGGGCGCCCACAGATCAGACAGGAGGACAGGGCAACCAGCGCCAGACGCCAGACGCCAATGCTCCTTGCTGCCGCGGAGCGCTGGTCTTTGTCGGGCGTGGTGCGTGATGGAAGAAGGGGCCGTGAGTCTTGAGATGCGCGCGCCCGCGGTCTGTGTGCGGGCTGGTGCGAGAGCCGGACCCCTGGAGGAGGAGCTAACAAGAGGGATTGCTGGTATGGCTGGTATGGCTACGGTTGCTGGCATGGCTGCGGTTGCTGGTATTGCTTTGCTCGGCCCAGAATAGAACGCGATCGCCCGTATCTGATGCTGCCAGCCGATCAGATGAGGAGGGACGCATGGACGGATGGATTGTGCAGTTGATCGAGCGCGCGGGCGACGAGATGGGAAGGATCGAACTCGCGCCTGCGCTTGGCGCGACATGCCTCGACTTGCAACGAGGCCCAACTCCACGGCTAGCGTCCGCACGCACGCCGTCGAAGCCCGGCGCGTTGCGTAAGAAGTTGAGAAGGAGGACAGGACCTGGTGCAGTGGAGCGGTGGCATCAGTCCTCCAGAGCGGGCGCTCTCCGGGCGCCGAAGTTATTGCCGTCGACCTCCTGCTCCACCACCGCCACTGCCAACGACTCTCCGCGCGCAGCGAGCGTCGACTTGCAGTCAAGAGATGCAGCTGCCCCCTCGCGAGCGAGACGGGCATGGCGGTGCAACGTGGATCCGCTCCTCTGCCTCATCACCGTCCTTTAACTTTCCCATCTGTCCAGTATCCAAGAACGCAGAGTTGCCCATATGCACCTAGCCTAACTCACGCACTCCAGCTGGTGCCCGTCGTACGAGCGGCGTCCATGGCGGCTGCCCTCAGCGTCCCTCTCGTCGCGCGGCCCGCACCAAAGACAAGGTAGATAACTCGAGCAGCTCCATCTGGCCCACGCTTGAGGTGCGCGATGCACCCGCAAACCAATAACACAGAGCGCCCGAAGCGGCAAGCTCGATCGGATGATGGCGTCGTCTTACCCATCCATATCCATGGCTCCACCCACCGCCCTGGGATCCCGCCCAAAGCTCTGAGGCCCTCTTGCGCGCAAACTCACGTCTTCCAGCGCGGCAGGGTCTAACGCTCGTCGCGCGCTGCACCATGCTGCCCCGTCCTCGCCCTCCACTGGATCGCCCTCGGCGCGTGGCGGCCCAGCAGCGAGCTGGACAAGGCCGTGACGACTGCCCGCCCGCCGAGTCGTCGCGCCCACACATGCTTAGGAGAATCATGATATGATTTGCGCTAGCTGCGGCGCGTGGACCAGGTTGACGGGGCCTTTCAGCCTCCCGATAACTATGACATCCTCAAACCCATAACTGGGCCGCCGGCGGCTGCTGGCCGACAAGTCTATCTGGACCTGCAGCATCATCTGCGTCCTGTGCATGCGACCGACGGAATGCCGGCAGGTTACGAAGACGCTGTCTATAATTGCAAAACGCTGCATCGGACGAGCTGCGTGCTTGGCCCAAGCCCCAGCAAGCGACGTCGATCATCCGGGTGAGCTTGGCTCGTGATGCCCTCTCCTCCTCGCCGCGGGCGGGATGCTCAAGCATCCACTCTGTCCCTGCCAATTGAGCCCCCAAATAATTCTCCTGCACTGCAGCAGCCTGCGATACACATTGCACAAAGGCGCCACAGAACTATTCGCCTGCCGTCAGCCTCACCTACGTGCGGTATGCATGCAGCTATATGCTGCCACCACGCTGTCACCACGAGGCCGCAGGCGATGGGGGGTGCACCCACACCATGAGCAAAGTCCCTTTTAGACAAAACAGGGCAGGTATACGCGCCAGGACAGCGCCCTAATGCACATCCAAATCCCGTTTCCAGTCAAGTTGCTGCCGGCCCGCACTGTCACCACCTGCATCCAATGAACCACGGTTACTCCCTCCACCCCAAACATTACCAATCTGCGCATGCTTCATCACCAAGGGGGCAACAATAACTCCAGCTGGGACGCAGCATGCGGTCCAGCTTGAAACCGCCTAGGGCAGCACCCGTGGTATAGTCCTCGTGGTGATAATCCTCGTATTGTGTCTACAGCTCCATGGCGCAGCAATATGGGATGCAATACATTTTCGTCGTGAGCCTACTGGGGGAACCAAGTTGCTATTTTGAACTCAAGGGGGACCCGGAAATACCAGTGGAACTTGAAAGGAGAAAGTCGAAGCGTCTTTGACAACGCCAGGGATCCCGGGTCGCTGCTTGTGGAGTTCGAGAAAACATCTGTTGTAGACTAAAAAGCAAACTGAGTTTCCAACGACTCCTCGGCTCCCTCCGAACACGAGCGCAAACTTTCAGGACCAGTCGTTTATCTTGACACAGCCTCGCCGATGCCAATGCCGGAAGTCCACTCCTCACAGGATCCTCCCCCACCAGGACTGCTTGGCCAAAAGAAATAACGAACCCTCTCCCAGAAAAACGTGTTCATGTGGGATGTACCTTCTCAGGAGTCCGAATCTATGTGCGCACAGGTATAATTGTGGTGGCTAGCATCATCAAGGTGTGAGGCCGCCACGGCTGCAAGGCGTCTGTGGCGTCGACACGCTCTGCTCTAGTCGCTTCCTATTCAGGGTTCAGATGAACGGCGACTACTCAAGTTTTGATTACTACTTCGAGTCAATTTTAGCGAAAGCTTCGCTCAGTGGCTGCGCACGGAAGCTTGCGCAGTCCGAGCTAAATCTTCCCGCCACTACTCTTGCAACGTACCATACCTGAATTGAGTAGATGAAGGTGATCTTCAGTAGTCTCCTCACGTGTATTCTAACGCGAAAGGCATCTTTTGCGAGCACGTGAGGGCCAAACTGCGCTGGATTGCTTCAGAGAACATCCGCCTAACCTTGGGAGCCGTTGGAGCCTCACCCAGCCGGAATGCAGATATATCAAGAGCGCAGCCGATATTTCGCTTCTCCAGCAAACGGCGCCCGGTGACAGCTTCTCGGCGAATAGCGCCATACCGATACGCGACTTCTGCGGCGAGCTCGTCCTCTAGCCACCACATTTCCTCTAGGGCCGATCAAGATCAATATCCCGCAGCGGGGAAAAAGCATCACGGAGTGGTCTGAGGAAGTCGTTCGATGGCGTCAACTTCGTTCGTTGAACATCAGTGCTGACGTACCGCATGCCAGTAAAGGACTGAAGTTCCCTTGTTGGGTTCGCAATGTCCAAATGCACACGGCGACTCCGACAAAAGGGGGAGAAGACTAAGTGGGGTGCTGTGGTCGATGTCGACATTCTGTGTCAATTGAGGTGACTACATTTCTTGCTTGGTGGTGAGGTAAACAGCTGGACGCCTTTCCCAACCCCCTTCCGTTTGACAATTCTGACAGGCTTCAGATCGTCAAGCCCTTGGATTCAGTCAAACTTCTGGCCATTTGCTTGGCATCATTTCGAGATGTCAATCTTCACTGCCATCTTAGCACTAAGGTGCTATTTGTACCATACCCCTCCATTGAGGATGATGGAGACAATATAATACAAAATCGAACATCTACGCATACAAATCATTTTAGATCGAATCACTTGGTTCCATAGCACATTATCGAACTCATGATCGGAAACTCGAGCTCGACCGCATTCCCTCCCACGTCTTCTAGGGCGCAAACTACGATCGATGATGGAATTCACCACTGGGTCGAAGAACATGAGCAAGAAATTTCAAGACGTATAACAAGGGTTGATGTACCGGCTGGCTTGACCCCCATAGACAATCCTGGAGCATAGCGATCATATACATCGTTTGTCACGCCTTATACCGGACTGGCAAGAGAGCAAGAAGAGAAACGTATTTCGGCACTACTCTAGTATATCAAACAGAAGGCACTATACATAATGATCAGGTTCCGAACTTCTCAAATTCAACCCTCCATACTAGAGAGTTATTAAACCAGTGTAGGAAAGGCTGACATCGATATCTGAAAGTGCAAACTTCTAGGCCCCAACGATTCCACGGACCCAGTCATCCATACACTCGCGAAAGAAGTTTCTATCGTAGAGGGACTACACAGCGCAGTTACGTAAAAGTTTACGCCTGAGCCTCCTCATGCGTACAGGCTTAGTGTTACCGTGCGCGCGCAAGAAGTATACTCCTTTCCCACGACTCGACATCAGAGCTCACCGACGCATGTTCAATCAAGCAACAATTGCAACCGGATGAAAGCATGTTACGCTGCGTATACTACTCCTATCTCTCGCTGCCATATGTGCCAGCGCCTTCCCCACTGCTGGGCCGGAATGCATCTACTCTTGGTGCAATGAGCGGTGGCGGTGTTGTCACCGAATCGTTCGGCATGGCACTGCCACAAGTGGCTAAGTGACTGTGCCACATATCTGATTGGCCAACACCCTCGGTAGCGATCAGTGATGGGGTACTACTGTCACACTCCGACGTCCTTTAATTCTTTAGTAGGGCCTTAAAGATGGAATGCTGCACTGCCTTACGTGCTATGGTCAGGTAGGACATCATCTGGTGACAGATACGAGAATTATCCACATGTTGGTGACATCACACCACGAACCCACCAAGCAGCTGATTTACATCTCGGCTTTGCGAGCTCTAATTCGATTCCTGCTGCCACCAACCGTCCTGATTTTAACTCACTCTTCGTATTAAACTGCTACCGTGTCATCACTGAGCGTTTGCCTGGGTATAGTAGTCCCAGCTTCTTCTGCCGCGGCTCCTCAATACGTCCTCTCTCCAGTCACGTGGTCTCCTATTAAGCAGTAGTCCGCTAGTTATTATATCCACGGCGTAGTGTCTCGCCATGTCTTCTGTTCTTAGAGCTGAAGCGGTGAGTGGAGAATGCGAGGCCTTTTTGCTTTTAAAGCTAGCAATCATGGTGACGCGGGGCCATCACAACCGCCAGCAAACAGTAGGCTAGAAACTACGCCAAATCTTATTTCTAATACACTCTGCCATCCCTTGATATGAAACTCCCCAAGGTCGCAACCTTCATCTTGATCACCGATCCACAAATCGGCTGGGTGCCTGAATCAAGACAACTCCCTACCCTAAGCAATCTCAACAAAGATCTCAATAACATACATGCCTTACGGTTCCCCGACAACAACAAAACGATACCCATTGATCTCCTCAATTGTAGTGGCAACATCGACAAGCCAGATGCCGTCTTCTTCGGCGGAGATCTTACCAACTATGGAGGACAGATGAACATCTTCGAGTGGATTTTTCACATCAACGTACTTGGTTTGGGTGGCCCCCTTTTGACGAATTTTCGGGAGCTGTATGATCCAACATACATAACATACATGGATCCAACCATTGAGCATCTAAGCAATTGTGGGCCGTTATACTTTGGGTTGGGCAATCACGGTAGGTTGAGGCTCCAAGAGAATTCAGGAGAGAAGACTAACAATTGGAGCAGACGTTTTTGATTCCGACTACCCCATGAAGTGGGATAATAATCTGAGCACAAAGTCGGTGGACTACTACCGCTATCAAATGTGGAATTTCATCAACACGATGCACATAGGTGAGAACACCGCAGTTCAGTTTTCTCTCTTCTTTCTTTGAACGAGCAAAATGCTAATGGATTTTGGGGATAGGATACCATCGAGATCTATCGGGCGAACATGTCGAGTTGGCTCCTAGCTACCCCATTGCTCCTGACAACATCGACGCTGACCCGCTTGGTACATACAACTTCAAGGATTTTTCCTTCAACTACGTCGTGGATCTTGGCCCTGTGGATGTTTACCAATTGCACCTATACGGTGGTGACAACGGAAGTGGTCGCAAGAGCGGACTTGACTGGCTGAAACGAAAGCTCGCGGCAGGAGGATATACTCGCCCTGTAATCATCGTCCAGCACTACCCGATGGGCAGTGTACCAAAAGCCGTAAGGCAAGATTTCCTCAGCATTCTCCGGCCGTACAATGTTCTTGCTGTTGGCGTTGGACATTTACATGAACCAAAGGTGCCCGTGAAAATTACCCCACCGTCCCCAATCTCCGGCGTCCACAACGATCATGTTATATATGAGATACACCCGGGTGGTGCCCTTTTAGACGACAATGCCACGGACTTCTTAGGATTAACGACCCCTGATAACACAACAGGCGCTCGTTTTGCCGTTTTCCGTATCGAGGAACCTACTTCAGGGGATGAAGTCATCACAAACGTTCTGTATGGCACCGTCAAGGAACCCGTTCTGAATGGCACCGCCAAGGGAAACACTCCAAAGATCCAATGGCAACACGGCTGGCACAACCGCGCGCCTTTGGAAGAATTATACGTGCAAGACATTGAGGTATGTATACAATAGTTCACGATACACACCAGTAAATACTGCATGCTGACGAATATTATAGGTCATATACCAAAACAAACCAGTTGACGACACTTCGAATAATCTGCCATGGTATGTAACAGAAGAAAGCGGAAAATCAGCAAACATCAACGACGGCTTTGGAGGAACGTAAGGCCTCCCTCCTTTCCCCCTATCACTGCTCTGCTGACGTCAACGTAGATTCGTCTATCTTAAACCTACCCTAACCAACGATTCCGCGGATGCAATCACGGGCTTCGACCTCTCGATCCAAGACTATGAATATTCCGGTCCAAACGCCGCGATTAAAAACTTGGCCG
Source organism: Beverwykella pulmonaria (assembly GCA_001599595.1). Classification (NCBI taxonomy): domain Eukaryota; kingdom Fungi; phylum Ascomycota; class Dothideomycetes; order Pleosporales; family Melanommataceae; genus Beverwykella; species Beverwykella pulmonaria. Next base: position 1,484,220 of record BCHH01000009.1, on the reverse strand, counting down.
ACGGAGCAGGCGGAAAGTATAGGTACCTCGTACCAAAGAAGGAGACAGGCAAATCGCCGATTCGCCAGCTGTTCCTTTGGAGGGCCGACGGGAAACAAGCGCCAAAGATTGGGTGGGAGATGACGGGGAATATTAATGAGGGGAGGGTTGGAGACGGGCTGGTGCTGGAGTGGGAGGTGAAGAGTGGAGGGTGTGGTGGAAGGGGCGGGAAGAGATGCAACAGGCGATGATGACGATGGTGATGAGTTGGGGTATGTTGGATGAAGGAGTGGTGGAAGTGCGAGGTAAGGAAGGAAAGATTGAATTCGAGGCCTTCTGGACGAGGTGATGATTTATCAGCATGGATACCTGGATTTTTTTATAACTAATTAGCATACATACCACGATTTCATTCTTGGAGTATTGGATACGACACTAGTTGCGGCTTGGGATTATATTGTGCATCTCCAGTAGGAGAACTGCAGAACGAACCTTTACCAACGTTCGGAATTTAGTTCTTATCCCCACTTATGTGAAGTCCTCAATGCTCATATTGATGTATTCCATTTCCTTCTACCATCCACGCACAATACAAATATCTCTTGAGCCGCAACATCTCTCCGTCTAATGATTGGAACAAAGAGGATTTCAGAAACCTCTTTTTTGTCAAAATTGAAGCTCCAGGACCTCGAAGGCACTTTCATGAAGAGTTATGTGTGCATTTCTCTGTTCTAAAGGCTATTGAAGTCGCTATTCCATGCCGTCATTCTCCAAATCTGTTCAAGAATGAGTACCATACCGCAGAGGCGACTTTTTCATGCTTTAAAAGGCTTATCTTTACCCCGAAGCGCAATATTACAGTGAAGGGATAGATCATTTATGGTAGTGATAGGAGTAAGAAGTTTGGTGTAACTAAAGGGGTAGATGAGACGAGAGGGCGTTTCAGAATTACGACCGAAGAATCATCCCCAACGCTCCCACCAGGAGTCAAAAGGCACGACTGCATGCCACTGGCCTCTCCACTAACCCCTCCTCCAAGAAATCTGCATATGTGCCCTTCCCTCACATTTCCCAAAGCCGAACTTTGCTTTCGCCGAAAACACGACTCTAGTCACTGCAAGAGTGCTGCAAGTAGAGGTTGCTCAAGCCAACTATCCGGACTGCTAAGTAATTCTAGGCAAGCGGTAAGAGGGCATCCGTAATGAGGTTGGCTTATGCATATTGAGTCGATCCAAAGAAAATGTATACCTAGTTCTCGTGTCGCGGTTACGGAGTCCTGAAATGTCCTTGGTAAGTCGTCCCACTCGATTTTCTCACACCGGTTCTCCAAGTTGCATCTGTAAGTACAATATCTGTCCTTTACTCTGGCGTCTAATTTACCCCAGCAGTGAGATAAAGTAATATATCTGGCACGTTCACCATGTTTCGCCAAGTGAAGCCGCAATGAGTTTGAGTTCTCGCTAGATCCTACATCGAGCACTCGTGTGGGTAATAGTTCGTCAGTTTCGAATGTACAGCTAAACTTGAAGTCGCGGAACATATCTTCCGGTTGAGGATGTTCCCGTTCAAGGGCGTTTTCATCTAGCGAGCTAGCGTGCACTTCACTGTCTGCACTGCTCGAGGACTTATGACCTCCGCATCCTAGTGCATACAGGCAATTGTGCTTGTCTTCACAGACTCGAATCCACTCTCAGAGCAACTCGAGATGGGCTGGATGTCCCCGGGAATATTTCAAAGACCTGCCCCTAGTAAGTCAAGGGTTTTCAGCGTCGAGTACCCAGTTCATGGACATAACTGACCTGGCTCAGAATATAATCGAAGGATGGGCTCATTGTGACCCTCGATCCTCAAGTTAGATTTATTTCTAACCATCCGCAGATATTGCGGTAAGCTCGAGCGCTGACAGAGTAAGTTGCAAAGTGTGCAATCTTCTACCCATGGCTCTTGTCGATCAGATGGGTGGAAAACCAGCTCAAATTCGTCCGTTAGAATGCTAGTGATGGCTTCACTACAACTCCCACATAAAGGTGAGTCATCTAGGAGTCGATGTGATCCTTTTAAATTGGTGAATCGCTGGAAGAATTCGGTGGTAAACTCATTCTCCACATGGTAGGTCCAGCTATCCTCCAGTTCAGCAACTTCACGTTCCTCATCTTCGAATTCTGGAAAAGGGCTGCCACTAGGATCCCCAGCGAAAATATGTATTAGACCCCGTATACGCTAAACGTTGTCTACTGGGATGCTGTCAACGTATCGTTCGCTATCATCCCCATTGACCAAAATCATCGCCGCGGGAAGCTGCTGAACCTGAACTGGGTTATTGGACCTGACAGAGCGAGGCGTTTTTCTGGGATGAAGGATTCCCCTTCATCATCGATCAGCACTTTTCCTGAAGGCTCTTGCAACTGAGTATTTTGCGTGGACTCGGAGCACGGTCCAACTCTAGGGCTGACCTACTCTCGGGTCCAAGTATATCCGCGTCTCATCTAGCCATATCCATAGTGTCCTCTGTGACACGATCTACTATTGAGACATCTTTCATGATCCCAAAGTACTTTAATTTGCCACCACCTTGTCTGTGGAAGGTCGGTAGCAAACCTATCACGAGTTTTCTGAGTGCTGAAAACCAATCAGGCCTATTAGAGGTACTCCGGCCATCGCCATTTGACCTTTCAACAAAATCTCCTCCAGATCGTCCAGAGAATCAGTTTTAAAGTATTTTTGGTATCGTAATCTTGCCAAAACATAGCAGATCACGCTCTAATTCGCACCGCCCTCCGGCGCTCTCTCCATCGTCTTAAAGGGTCGTTCTGCGAGAGATATCGCTTTCTCAATATCTTCGTCGCTCTTGGTCACTTCATATCTTCTGGAATATAGTGTGGCAAGGTTCGTCAAGGTGGAATACGATCCTCCATCGTCCTTAATCCAGTACTCAGCCAGTTCTTCAGACCAGATCCCTTCTGCTAAATCTTTGATATCGCCAGTTATACTGTATATCTGACCATACATTGCTTGGAGATCATTGAAAATTATTACCATACCAAGATAGTGGATAATGAATCGTAATATCATGCGCCGAAATGAGATAGCACGTTCCAACTCATCCTTCCTCTAAAGTGTCTAGGAGAGGGTTAGGTGTAGACTTCGGCCTGTATATATGGAGGACACACTTACCCAAGCGAGCGTCTGTTCCATTGTTCTCTCAGAATCACGCGCTAATATGAAAGAATCAGGTATGTCATCTCGTGTTGGAAGGCCATCGCAGCTGTCGAGGGTAGCGTCGCGTGTCTCAGTGAGAATCTTATTGATAAGTTCAAGGTCGTTGTAATCGATATTGCCATGGATTGGGTTGTCAAAGATCTCACAAGGCATGACTCATTTGGATGGTAGTGAGTCCAACGTTTCAAGACGGCGTTATCAGGAGCAAGTGGAAAGCTCCTATCGATTCATTGAGAGGCGACCGCTGAATTTCTCTGCAGAGTATTCTGACAGCCAATTCTTCAACCTTGTACTGGTTAAAGAACGATAAATGCTGCGGTTTCTTTCTGGAGCCTAGGCATTTGCGGAATGGCCATAGATCATTCGTCGCGCTATCGTTTAAGGAATTTTTAGTGATACAACGTTAAGCCTATCTGTTGTGTACGAGTACGGGTAAATTAGGTTGGACTGCACACATCATTCCTTGGCAACAGCCATGATATACTCGGATGTGATAAGCTCCGGCTGCTTGACCGGTCGATGTCAATTTACAAGATATTGCTAGTGAGCATTGCATTTTCCGCCATCAAGCAGACGCGCTGACAATGCGAAGGTCGTAAGAAGTAGAGAAAAGATGGAGTGATCTAATAGGTTGCTGCATTTGGTAAAATGCTTAAAAACCAACAAGCAGCTGCAGACCGCAAGGCAACCATGCAAGGGTACCACACCTTCTGCCCAATAAACTTAAACTCGATCTTTGGAGATTTAGTATATATCTGCGCCATGGGCTATCTCACCCACAGTCGAAATCTCCCAGTTATCAATTGCAAATTTGACTACAATGTCTAAACCCACAAATGAGGCTGTTGTTGGCTCAATATGTGCTGTCAAAAAACCTCTACAATCACTCAATCTCGAAGCGTTCAGATTCTGCCCAATGGTCGGAGATACAGGACCCAATTCTAGAAGAACGCCGACTCAAAGAGCTGGGGCAATCTTACTTCATAGTGCGTCGCTTTTCGAGGTACTTGACGGAGAATGGAAACGATGGGTGGATGACACACTCAATCGAGGTCAAGGGTCCGCGTTTGAGGGCCACACTCGACAAGATATTCGATCACTATCCGAACTGGTTTCCAGGCAGCAATCCTTATACTCTATTTCCTCCCTTTAAGCCTCTTGTGCACCGTTGGGAAGAAGTCACTCGAGTATTTGAATCAGAAAAGAACAAAGAGGCCAAGATGGAATTGCATATTTTTCCGCAAAGAAGTCGAACCGCTCCTCTCTACCCACATCTCTGCACTGAAGGAGGCTATACTTACTAGAGTATTGTCTTTTGAGATGCTCTGGCCTGTCCTTGCTCCAGGGGGTCTTATAATTTCCAATGGAAATGCCAATACCTGTTTGTCTAAACTCGCGGCTGCGAAGCTGGTAAATCCTGAAGACGATGATTATGATCATCAACCAGAGAATAAAAAGAAGGCCTATTGGTTGTTAGCCCTTGGCAAGATCGACTGGAATGGGAGTCGCTGCGGTTTTGCAGTAACTCGGATGAAGATACACAAGTTCGATAAACCCAAATTGATCACCAGGTTGGATGTGTACCCGTTCGAGTTTGGCCCTGATCGGCAGAAAGTTCGAGAAACTCTACTCGCCCGGGGCAGAAAGTTTGAGGCTCTTCGAGGATTTCACGTGAAGACATGCAGGGGAAAGAAACTCGTGGATAGAAGTGAGCCCTACGAACAGGCCATGTGGGTTGCAGAGCCAGTAAGTATGTTTCTTGAGAATCTCAACAAAGACATAAGTTAGGTCTGACCTTGCCATTAGGTTGACGGTCGTGTCATTGTGGATGCCACGCTTTTTACCACTGCCAAAAAAAAGTGCCACCTTCACTAGTTCAAAGTATTGGGGAATACCAGAGCTCTGAATCGGATTCTGATTCAGAATCCGATATGTCTGCTCCGCCTCCTCCGCCTTCTATGTATCCCCCACCATCATCACCACTACCACCACCTCCTCCTCCTCCTCCTCCACCTTCTATGTATCCCCCTCCCTCCTTACTATTACCACCTCCCTCCTTACTATTACCACCTCCCTCCTTACTATTACCACCTCCCTCCTTACTATTACCACCTCCCTCCTT